>CM031236.1:476217245-476417245 GCA_018340775.1 Taxus wallichiana var. yunnanensis | reverse complement strand
AGGCAAGAACTATTAGTAAGAGGCTAACAATTGTGATATGATGATGTTGGGGTAGTTTTGGGAGGCTAAGTAGACATAGCCATCATTGTTGAGTAACTTGATGATCCAAGTGTTCCTTAAATTTATTTGGATATATTTTTTAAAGTGTTGTGACAGAGAATAGTTTGGTATGTTGAATATATGTTGGATAGATTGTTAATTAGGTATGTGGTTTGTGTATTTATAGATTAGACCACAACGAAGTGGAACTTGTTGATTGAGGTTGCACACCACGAGATCTTGGATGACATCCTAGACCTAACACATACATCTATTATGGTGGACATAGTATCAATAATGGTGCATATACATCTATGATAGTGGATCTAGTATTAGTGTGTTTAGGCTTGTGGAAGAGGAATCTTGCGAAGCTTTAAAGGCGGAGAGATGCTTAGACAACAAAAAAGTGTCGTATATGTAATCCTTGGTATAAGGCCTTCTCTGATCACATGAAACATTAACACAAGAGCAGGAATCTAGATTATTATATGCATAGGTGATGGTTGCATGCCATGTAATTTACGCAACCCTCATTATAGAGTTGGATATTCAAGTAGCTAGAGTAAAAGAGAGGTCGTGGAGGCTTAATCTAGATCCACATCACTAACACAATCCCTACATGCTATGATTTTGTATTCCTAAATTTGGATCACCTGCAATATGTATTAATAGATATGAAAATCTCCAAATCAATGCTACTAAATAAATGGGCTTACGTTGCCATTGAAAAAGAAGGACAATCATGGGTTATTTCAATGAATAAAGTGGGTAAACTTCCTAATTTGAATCTATAACATGCACACAAACACACTTAAAAAGATATTAGTCATTTTTGGTGATTAGGGGACTGCCTCGATCAAATTCCTAACCATTTAAGGAGATTAAAGACATTTTATTGAATAAAAATGACAAAACAATGCATGAAAATGAATGGTATACATGAATCATTCACAAACTAGTTACGGTTGCGATTTTCTAAAAATAACGCAAAGGTCGCAAGCCAATCGTAGGTGCGGCCCGACACCTACGTTGAAATTTTTCCTAAGCGGTGATCTTGCGAGTTGCACTTGTCCTTTGTGATTTTCCTTTACCTCTCCAAAACTTGCAATACCGAAATATGTGAGCAAAGAAGCAAAAACTCAAGTATGGACTCAAGTGCACAAAGATTCAAGGGTTAGAATGATGGCATTTTGGATTGATATGTATCAAAAATGGAAATTTCTATCTCTTTCTTGCACGTGGACACTACTATGAATTTGGTGTATTCTCCTTCAATGTGTGGCCTGTCTCTGGCTGTGAGGGCATGGAAACTTTGATGCAAAAGAAATGGACTTGGCCAATGTAATTTCCTTCTCTCTGGCACGTTAAAATGCAGAGGAAAAATGCCTGGGATTAGCTCTCCTTCCTTAGCGTTTGTGAGGGACGTGAATGAATGCATGAATCATTTGAAAAATATTTTCTCGAAAACGTTTCTACACAGTGGAAAAAGTAAGAAGTTGAAATAATAATAAGAATTTGGAAATAAAGAGCCCCAACTTCTTACTCATGACTTTTCCACAGATTTTAACGGAAGAAAGTTAGGAGGCTCAAAGAAGTTTTCTCATAACTGTTTATTTCTTTCCGTTGAATAACAAATTTCCTCCTTTGGGTAGTGGGCATTAATTTCCGGGAGTATGGGAAAAAGCTTAATCATTTTCCCATGGCAATGGTAAAGTGGGCTGACAATTCCCATCTATTTCCCCATGTGGGAAATTGGGAGATCTTTTGCCATTTTGCCATCCGGTCGGGTTGGCAATCGAAGGAGAAAATCCACAAGCGGGAAAAAAATATTTTGCCAAGAAAGGGAAATACGGGAATATAAAGCCAATTTGGCATTCCCCTGCAATCGAGGAGCGAAATTTTTATTTTCCATGGCAATGACAAAAACTTGTTGATTGATTTTTCATGAATATTAAATTAGTATTTATTTAATTAAAAACCTCCAAAAATAAATAAAATTAATTTTACTCTTGAATAAAAGGGAAAGAAATTAATTAATTATTAATTAATTAATTACTAATGAAGTTTACGACATGACGGGAGGAGTTATCACCCAAAATGGACGAAACGACGACCAAAATGATCACAAGAATAAGAAGATCACGATGAGATTGATAAATCATGTGAAAGAACACTTTTGATTTTTTTAAAATTTTATGCTCATTAATTTTGCGAAGTAAAAATTAGTTGATAACAGTGATTAGCGGGATCTACCATGGTTTGTCATGTTATAGGTGTGGCAACAATGTGTATTTACAATTTATTGATGTTACCCTTATTTGCTTTCATCTTTGATAATTGTGCGGTGGTTGATGAATTTTTTTGGGTACTTGCACTAATTATTAGTAGCATGGTTAGCGAGGTTTTGTTTGTTGACATTGATTAGCACAGGATTCATGAGTGGCTTTGGAGTTAGTCGATGACATACTTGGAGCTTTTGGAGAGCCTGATGATATGGATGGATGTACATGATGGTTGTCTTTGACATGCAAGTTGTTTATGTTGGGTTGGATTTACAGAATGCAGTGTTGGATTCTTTGAGTTATACAGTGTTATGGAGTAATTACCCACTAGATGCATGTAGAACTCATTTTTGGGTTGTCTTTTCCCGTGATCTTGTTTTTCTTACATATATTCCAGTTTGACTTTTCTTTGTCAACAGACCTTTGGTGGTTGCATGGAGACATGGATAGATGGTTGAAGAACATGGTTTGTTTTATATGTATGGCTATGGTTGCGATTGAATCTCAATACTTTAGTTTGAGTGGGAGCTCTTGTAGGTGTGTTAGTCATGGTGGCTTGGTTACATGAGAGGATTGGTGTTATGATTTAGTGATCGAGTAGTAGCTTCGTGCAGGTATATGGTAAGTCACGAGTTTGTTATCTTCTTGGTTTTAGAAGATGGTTTAATCTTCCTGATTTCATTTGAGAGAATTGTTGATGTAAAGAATATATGGTCTTCATGGTATGTAGAGGACGGTGATGTACAAGTATAGGTACATGTTCAACAATTTATCTCCAAGTGGGAGATTGTTAGGTTGTGGAGCTGAATTGCTTCACAAAGGCATGCATTTGAGGTTTATTGGTTTACACAGTAACCGACGTCGGTCATGGAACCAACATCGGTCACTTGGGAGGAATCGACATCGGTCAAGGAACCGACACCGTGGTCAACAATAAGGAACCAACAATGGTTACCTATGCATTTATGTTTTTATTTTAGATGTGGGATTTGATCCGATGGTTGATTGTAAAAGTGATCAAATGGTTGTAAATGCATAGCTAAGGTGCCCTAAGTTTGTATAAGCTTATATAAGCTAGAAAACTAGGGTTAGAACATAAAGATAGAGGAATAATGTTAATTCTCCTTGGTTGAAGATGATGAAGAAGAAAAAGGTTGCATGAAGACAAAGCTTCAATGGAGAGAAGCTGGATAAAAGGAAATAATAGGTACATCTGAATGGTGAGAAGAGTGTTATATCTTCTATTATATTCCTTTGTATCATCTTGTCTTAATTTAATGGTTTGCATAGTATGCAAAGCACATAGTATTTCATCTTGTAGATCCACATGTTGTTGTGAGATCTTGTATTGTAGATCCATGAGATCATGTTATATTGTTGGTCCATTATAGATCTAGTATTGTAGCTCGAGAGAGAGCTTGTGGGTATAGATAGTATCTAGATATTGTAGAGGAAGTCTTCTTGTATGCACATGTTGATGCAGTGAGATGGAGGAGAGACTTACTTCTTGGTGCACATGGTAGACCCTTGTGAGAGGTCTTGTTTGCAGATTCATAGGAGAGCTTGGTTACATAGTGGGAGATGCAGTAGTTCTTGGTATGTGAGATCTGGTGGTGTTTGGAGGCATGGTTGTAGTGCACTCATGGAGATCCATTTAGAGATCTAGAGGAGAGGAGGAGATACTCTTGGAGAGATGCATTGTACTCTTGTATGGAAGAGTCGGTTTGTACTCTTGTTTATTATATATATTGAGATCTCTATCTTTGGTGGACGTAGCCCACATTGGGTGAACCACGATACATGTTGTGTTATGTGTGTGTACTTTGTTTTGATTTGGATTATTATAGTTTATACTTCCATTGCTGTAGATTTTGGGGAATTGTATAGATCGGTATTCGCATGATTTATTTTATTATTGAATCATAACACTATTCCACAGTCCTAATTCCCAACACAAAGAAAAATGAAGATGTTGCAAATTCTTAGGATGGTGGTACTTGAAGGATATTTTGCTCAAAGTTGGAATCCATGCAAATAAGAGGCCGCATAGTGTAACACAAGGGAGGAAACAATAAGATGTACTACTCGGAATATGGTGCGAAAGGAAGATGGATTGCAATGCGAGGCAGGAAGTGCGCGCGAGGATGCTGCAGAACTTGAAAGTAAGTAAGCATGCCAAAAGTTTACAACTACTGCACGTGTAGAAGAAAAGTATGGAAGAAAGCAAAAAGTGCCTTAGGAGGAAAATGCGTTTTAAAATGGAAAAAGTACTTTAAAAAATAGTGTTGTAAAAACCAAAAAGTAAGTCGGTGAAGTTTTAAACTACGAGAAGGCTATAAAAGGGGGTAAATCGAGTTTGTTTGTTACCTTTCATTCGAAAGATTTGAGCAACCAAGAAGACAAGTGACCAAGTGTGATAAATTGATTTAACCAACGATCAAACCAGAGTAGCGTGTAAAGGGTTTAGTGTGAATCTCCTTTGATGGGAAAAGTAGAAGTTTGAGTGTGAAGCTAGGACACGGGAAGTTAGGGTTTGCTGAGATTGGAGATTGAGCAACTAGGGTTCGCAGGGCTTGGGAATTATGAAGGGACGTAAGGCAGGCCACATATTTGATGTGCTAGGGTTTGAGGAGCAGAATAACTAGGCGTAAGTCACTTTGTAGGAGTGAGAAGTTGTTACGAAACCCAAGAAGGAATCACCAAAGGCCAAAGGCTAAAAATATCAAGGTTGGAGACCCGCCAGAGAAAGTGTTCTCGGAAATGCAATATCCTCCGAGAGGTAATTATGGCTCAACAGTGGAGCTCACAACTTGCAAAGTGTAAAATCGAAAAATTTAATCACAGAGCGCCAGGGGAATTAGGCTATGTTAAACAAAGAAATGTTGTAGGAATTTCCAACAAGAAACAAAGAGGGATGATTTTTGATAGATGGTTCAAAGTGAGGAAGATCCTCAAGAAGGTAGGGGTCTTGCAATTGTTTGAATTTTCATACATTGGGAGACTTGCACACCTCTTCCAATGGTTAATGTCAAGGGTGCATGAAGGGTACTTCTACTTCGCTAGTTAAAGGATGAGGATTATAACTCACTTTGATTGGGGAGTTACGGGGTTGCATGGGAGATAGGAGAAGACCTCGACTTGGATTTGTGAGATGAGGCAAAGATTGATGAATTGGCCACCAAGTTGTAGTATGAAAGAGGGGGTAGGGCCATGACTTTGGAAAAAATTGCAAACCTTACAACTAGGGTAGCAGCCAAATTGATAAGTTATAAGCTTGGTGCCTCAGAGAGATGGGGAAAGGAGAATAGGAAATTCCTACACGTCATGCACAAGATGGTGCACAAGACAGTACAATATTACACATTTCATCGCCGATGGAATTCTCGAGGAGGAAAAGGTAGAGATTGAGAAAGGAGAGAAGATTACATGGGGCTCCATTCTCTTACTAATTGTGTTCTAGGAATTTCGTGTCCTAGATGGGCCAAGAATATATGGGGTTAACCTCGCATAATATAATTCCCCACGGTGAAAATTACACATTTCACATGCGAGGGAAAATTTAACAATCATTACAATGCACATCTAGATAGATGGTACAACAAGATGTGCACAACCTTCGAAAATGAATGGCACATACCTAGGGAGCTTCCTATAAAAGTTGGGGATCAAGAAAAGTTTGCATAAATGTAAAACTTTAGCCTTGCACTTGCGATTTTATGATGGCCAATGGAGAAATAAATCCATGGTGTAAATTTTTTTGCATTTACAATGAAATATTTCAAATGCACAGAGAACAAAATTAAGGTGCACAAAGATTGGAATTCGATTCGAGAAGGTGGATTCAAATTGGCATATGTTGCACACCACATATGGATATGCTACTAGGACAACATACTTAGAGACATCGAGCCATATGCCTTGGATTTAATCCTTATGATGAATGTAACAATTTGAGGGATGATATGCGGGTTTTAGTGATTTTTGCTCGAAGACAAGTGATGGAGTGGAGGAAGAAGTATGTGACACTCACATGCCATAGCCTAAGAAGCGTAGAGGAAATCCCTAAGAGGATCTGATAGGAGTCCCCAATGGAAGAAGAAGAAGAATAAACTATTGTGGCTTTGGATCAAGGGCATAGAAATAAAATACAATACAAGAGGAGGAAGCACAATGATGGCGCATGACCCTCTTAAGTAGCCAAGGTGAGTCCACTAAGGACTAAGAAGGGGTGTGTAGGGGCCCAAGTACTTTTTGATAATGAGAAGGACTTAAAGTATAAAGTTTTAGAAGAGTTAAGGTGTGAGAAGTCCACATAGGAGACAAAGCCACCAAAGTGGATGTGGACCCTAGACCTAAGAAGGAGAAAGGAGAGAATGATATGAAACCCGTGCAAGGATGAAACACTCACACACGGAGGAGCCCGAGGGAAATAAGGAGGAAAATGACTCTTATGTCATCGGGAAGATAAGGGTGCCGAGGTGAGACCAACAGAAATTTTACACCAAGGAATTCGTAGACCAAGACTAAAGCGAAGGAAACAAAGGCCTCCCAATCAACACATGGATTTTTTTATGATCTTACGAAGTTGTTGAGAGCAGGTTTCATAGCACAATCCTAACGAAAAAATTGTTTGATGGGACCGATGGACAAAGAAGGAGGGCTCTCATGCAAAAATAAGATGATGTCATGGAGTATGCATACACATGTGGAGGAGCCAGAGTTTGAGATTAGTAACAGTCCTACTCCACCTTGGAGTTTAAGAAGCATCCGGGAAGGAGTATAAGATTTTCAACCTCACGAGGCTAATTGATGAGTAGGCGTGTAATGCTTTGAACAAGATTACAATGGAAGTTATGCACAAAAATATTGACAAGGGGGCTGCCATGAATCTCATGGTAGGAGACAAAAGGAATAAGGAGCGCGAGATTGAAGGGGTGAAGAATGATATCATAGGGGAGCGAAAGCACACAAAGGAGGCCTATGATAGTGCTAGAGCTTTGGTGAAATAGATTATAAACACATACCCCACTTTGGTGAGCCAAACCCAGATCGACTATAATGATGAAATGGAGTACCTCAAGGACTTGGTTGGGATGTTGCTCCTAAACATCAAGAGTGGCACAAGGCCATCAGGTAGAGGAATTAACCAAGGAGAAGGAAAATAATAAAGTGGTTGAGGAGGCTAAGATAGCTGAGCTTGAGGTGTATTTACACAAGTCGAGAAGCCAACATAAAGGTTGAATTGGATTTTGATTAGTGCCAAGAGTGACCCTATCATCGGTGCGCTCGTGGCCGCTAAAGAAGAAGCCAAACAAAAGGTAATATAGGAAAATACACCAACCAATAAACTTGAGCATACAAAGGTCATGGCAGAGACATCAACGCAAAAGGAACTGATAAATGCCATGAGGGATACATTAGAGCTCCGGATCAAGCATATCCAACTCTTGGTTTTCGAATGCATGGATATGTTGGATGTGGTGACTGCTAAATTGAGTGTTATCATCAAAGAACTAAAGGGGGGAGTGGATGAAGTTGTTCTTAAACAAATTCTAGCGATGTAGGGGTGGCACGCGGAAAGCCACAGAGGAGCTCGCAGAGTGGAAGAAGTTTGAAGATTCATTAATTGAAGAGCTCCCAGAGCTCCTCCAACAACCTGAAGCGTGAGGCAGCTTACACATAAGTTATAAGTCATTCTTTGGTTCATGGTATTTTTGGCCTTATTATTTATTCTTTGAACATTCTTTGATTCATTTATTCTTTGGAGAGATAAGTTGGGCGACATATTGTCGAGGGCGGGAAATGATTTTAGTGTTGGGTAATGTTGATCTTGATAAATGGCTCGATTACTAGCCACACATGGAGGTTTGGGATTGTGTGTAAGGGGTGTGCGAAGGTGCGTGCACATGCTGTAATGATCAGTGCATGCATGGAAATTCATGCATGGGCGAGATAAAGTTAGAACTTAGCTGATTTTCCAAAGGCATGGCTAAAAATAGAAAAGCAGAGAAGGAGTGGTGACCAAACAAGGTTTATATTTGGACAAAATTATGGTAGCTTGGGACACACACAAAGGAGGTTATATTTGGAAAAGCACATGCAAACAAAGAATAAGATCATGCACATGCCAAGCTAATAATAGGATTAAAACAAGTCATGTATATTTAGGTTAATCTATTATTAGCAGAGAATGTAAAAAACATGCATGTTATTTTTGTACGCACACCTATTATTAGGAAGGTGCATGAAGTGGTGAAGGGAAATTCCCACCCTTATATATAGGTAGTTCATCTATGTTGAAAAGGTGGATTGGTTGGGTTTTGTAATGTGCGTGTGAGTTAGAGCTTCCTAGGGATTTTGATGCTATGTAGTCATGGGTTTTGGAACTTGTATGAGAGCACGATAGGTTCTGTGCACGTATGTATGGAGGATAATGTAATCAACTATGTTTTATGCAATATAATTATGATGGTGTTTGGGAATATCAGTGATTGTTGTTCTTCTTGAATGATTTGTTTCCTTATTATATGTGTTTTTGAACTACTATGGTTAAATGGCTTTTTGTGTATGAATGATTTCTTGATTATGGTTATAATTATTATGCATGTTAACTTCCGATAAGCATAGCTAATGAGGGACATGGTGGTTGTGCGCACTTCGAGTGAGCATTCAGGTTAGCCTTGATGAAGGGCTTGCGCACATAGCTCTGGTTTGGATAAACAAAAGGCTACACATATACATATATGCTCAAGAAGCACTAGTGTTGTAATTCTAGAGGATAATGACTCCAACCCTAAAATAGATATAGGTTTCCAAGGATTATACCTAAGATAAATATAGGAATCCTAATAGGAATCAAAATAAAGAGTAATCAAGGGATGGATAAAGCTAAGGGTGTAATATAATAATTCAATGCAATAGATCAAAACAATCATACATCTACTATAGTATATGGCAATCAATGGCCAATCAACAACATACAAGTGCAAGATAAAAGGCTAGTAAGAGTTATAAATACTTACCTATAACATGTCTGTGACCACTCATACATAATCCTCCCTAGAGACAATGATGCTTTGAGATATAATCCTTATGGGTAGAAGAGGGGAAAGATCAACAAGAAGACCTCTAGCCCTAGCTCATTATGGTGACCGAAATGCAAAATGGTAAGTTTTAAATCCTCAAGTCCAATAAGTAGGTATAAAATAGTGTGAAAATATGTGAGTATTAAGTGCATTTATGTTTGATCAATTGATGATGAATTTTGGTGAAAATGAAAAGAAGGTGGTGGGGTATATACACTCGACGTCATTACCCATAGGGGATGGCATCGATTATAGAGAAATCCGACTTGTATTAGGATATGAGTAACCAACTTGTGGCTTATCATATCATTTTATTTTATCATTTATACTTTCTCATGCTTAATAGGTCGTCTTGGGTGATGGCCATAACATATGAATAGTATATATAGGGGATTGTAGCGTAGTTCATTGTCATTTGAGCATTTAAGTCTTATTATATGGTTTGGAGGTTGCCCCCTCGAAGTGGCGAAGCTATTATAATTGCATATTGAGATCATTATTCTGAAATATTGTGTTATTTTGTGTTCTATTGCTGCTCATAATCTGAATTATACTAGTAATTTCATTACAAGTGGCATCATAGCTGCGATGCGATTTGGGCCAAAATTAGGGCAAAAACTCTATTTTTGTTTCTACAATATATTTCGAACCGAGCGAATTGGTGGGAGATATTTTTACCAGAGTTGTGAAACATTTCAAGTTTGATATCATGGCGGGGCCTTCCACAAGAGAAAAAAAATCAATCAATGTTTACAAATTGTGGAATTTTCAAATTTGTCCTGGTAAAACCCCAGATAAAGATGGGATAGTGATTGAAGAGATGGATTCAGAAGGGGTAAATACAGATTCCTCAAAGCACTAGGGTTTACTTCAGTTGATCATAAGGTGAGCCAACTTGAGTATGAGCTACGAAATGTACAATCTGAGATGGCCTCTAAAGGAGACATAGCCCAAATCAATCATCGGTTGGATGATATCATGCAACATGTAAAGGGTAAATAGTATGGCCCAAATCCATCCCATATCAACCAAGGAGGATCTTCAGTTCAAAATCATGGACAAAATAACCATGTTGGATCACTTTTCCAGCCCAATCAGAATCCAACTTATTCACAACCACGGAACATGATGCCAAAGTGGATATGCACAAATTTGATGGTAAAGATCCCTTGAATTGGATAAATCAAATGGAGAACTTCTTTGAGCTACATCAAACACCATCAGACAAAAGGTGACATTGGCATCCCTGTATCTTGAACCAGACCAATTTGTTTGGTATCGATGGTTATGTGCTCAGAGGCAGAAGAATGGTCTCGATGTCACTTGGACAGTTTTTACCGAGGAGTTGCAATTGCACTATAGTTCCAGTGTTTCAAAGAACTACTTTAGTCAATTAGCAAAGTTATGACAAACAAGATCAGTCAAAGATTATGTGCATCAATTCCAGAACCTATCCTTAAGGGTGGAGAATATACCAAAAGAGAATCTGAATGACCTATTTCTTGGGGTCTTAAGGACCACATCGAGCATGAGGTACGTATGTTTAATCCACTCAAGCTTTTTGATTCTATTATCATGGCATGTTGAGTAGAGGAAAAAGTTCTTTGTAGTAGGAGGCCACCTTTCATTAACACCAAAGACCGTAGTATCTCTTCCCCTTCATTTTCTAGGCCAATTAGACTGACTCCTCAAAAAATGGAAGAAAAGAGAGCAAAAGGATTATGTTTTAACTGTGATAACAAATATGGACGGGACACAAATGTGTTGAGAAGAAGTTGTTATATATTAACGGAGGTAATGAGGATGATGAGGATGCTGAAATTATAGGAGAGGCTGAGGAACCAGTAGAAGAGGAAGTAGAGGATCACCAACCTACAATTTCTTGTCATGCATTGTCAGGTATTAGTACTCCTCAAACACTCAAGGTTATTGGTTATCTCAAAAATAGAAGGTGATAATGTTGATTGACTCAGGAGTACTCATAACTTCATAAATAGTAAGTTAGCTACCCACCTTAATTGTTTTATTTACCCACTCCCGTAAATGTAAGTTATGATTGCAGACGGTGGGATAGTCAAGTGCACAGAAAGTGCCACAATATCAAGCTTTCCATGGGAGACTACATGTTAGACTCACCTATGTTTGCTATTTCTATGGGAGGGGCAAAATTTTTTTGGGTGTCCAATGGATCACCAATTTTACTTCGAGAAATTGTTAAAAATAATTAAAAATTAGAAATTTTTAAAAGTGTTACTTTGCATGGTTCATTGGACTCATCATGATCGTCTTATTTTTGTGATCGTTTCAAGTCTTCGCTTCGTGATTTTAGCTCTCTTCCCGCTGTAGAAGCTATAAAACACGTTAAAATACATTAAAATAATTAATTAATATTTAATTAATTAATTGCTCACTTCTTTGATTAAATTAATTTTTAAAAATCACTTAAGGAGTATTTAATTAAATAAATATAAATTAAAGTTCATTCGACAAGTTTTAGTGCCAAAAGTAAGCTTTTGTTTCCCATATTCCTCGGGTTGGCTTCCCAACCCGGTTTCCAAATGTCTTGGCAATTTCCTTCAAATTTCCCAAACGTGGTTTTTCCTCCACCAATTGCCAAATCATGGATTGTAAGAACGGGCATAAAATTCCCCAATTTCCCACATGGGGAAATTGGACCATGAAAGATCTGCTCAACCCATTTTGCCATTCCCGTTGGCAATTGCTGGTGCTATTTTCCCATTTCCCCAAACTTAAGCCACTACCATCAGGATGAGAGAAGAAGTAATTAATCCTCGTAACTTCCTCCATCAAACCCGTTGGAAAAATTCAGAAGCTTCTTTTTTCTTCAAGAAGACATAATATTTTGTCAGCCTTATGCAAGAGAAACTAACGCCATTGTAGAAGAGAAATACAAGAAGGTTTTTGGTTTTGTTTTCAAGCTCCACGCATTCATCAAAAAGGTTTTATCAAAATCTAAAGTTGAATTTCACACACAGCTGTGGGAGAAGGGTTTCCACGTTTTGAAGGAAGAAGCCACGCCTAAGGTAGGAGGGACTTTGTTCCCACATTAGTATTTTGTCATTGTGTGTGCGTGCAAATCCATATCTAAATGGATTTTGGCGACTCTATGGGATTCGTAAATCGTTAACCATCATGCTTGGTTAAATTTTATGACTATCCCCTCTGCACAAGCTCCAGTTCTTCAACCAAATCTTGTGCCCAACGAAGATTTCCAAGGAGACATTGCTGCCAACCTTCGAATAGTAGCTTGGGAAAACCTGTGAAAGCTTTCTCCGCAGCAATTTGCAATGGATGTTGATAGAGCCATTGACAGAGAAATCTACATCGAAGACCTTAGAAGAAGAGCACCCGCACTTGTGGCTAGAAGACCTCTTGGGCACGTGTTGATAGTTGTTCACCGACGCGGTCCTCTTCCACCCGAGAGTAATAAGTTATATGACTATTACAGTAACCCACCTATCTCAAATGATAAGCCAAATCTTGTTTTTTATCACGTGCGCATACTCAAGAAGACATATCATCGATTTGAGGCAAGCTATTTGGGAAAAGTGCACAAGTAACCATCATTTTCATCTCGCCGCATCGTATTCAACTTTAGATAACGAAGAAGAGAAAGCCGTTTTATTTGTGTTTTGGTTATTCAGTTTCCTCTTCATGCAATATTAGGCTCATTTTTACCTAACTCTTGCATGTTCTTTTAGTTCATTCCATTCCACTCCTTTCCTTCTTTCTATTCCATTTCCTTCATCCTCACTTTTCTTCCCTCAATTTTTCCATTTCCTATGTTCCAAACACCCCCACATACAATTTTGAATGTACATATGTAAATACAAGATTTTAAGGCTTTCAATAAAGGAAAGTTTCACCTTCATTGAGGAGGGATTTCGTTCCCACACTATTGCTCACCTATGTCATTTTCATGCGAGCAAATCCATATGCTAACAGGTGTCCAATGGCTCACAACCTTAGGTACTATAGAGATGAATTTCCAAGAAATGTTCATGCAATTTCATTTAGATGGAAGGACAAATACAATTGAATGGGATGGTAGCTAAGTCTCCACAGATTATTAGCTCTCATCATATGCGAAGGTTCTTAGAAAAGGAGTAGATGGATTTATAAAGAAAGTTATTTTCCATAGAAGTATCAAATACGAGTCTTTAATGCCACCCGATCTTCAGAAGATTGTTGATGCTCACTCATCTGTTTTTGATGCAATTCCAAAGGGACTACCACCAGTTAGGGATCATGATCATGCCATTCAATTGATTCTAGGGAGCCAAACACCTAACATCAGACCATACAGATACCCATATTCCCAGAAAAGTGAGATCAAGAAAATGGTTCAGGAAATGTTGAAGGCAGGTATCATTAGGCCTAGCCAGAGTGCATATTCTTCACCAATGGTCATGGTACATAAGAAGGATGAAACATGGAGGATGTGTCCAGATTACGAGAACTCAACAAGTACACCATCAAAGATAAGTTTTCTTATTCTAGTAATTGATGATTTACTTGATGAATTGCATGGTGCTATTTATTTCACAAAATTAGATCTTCGTTCGGGGTACCATCAAATTAGAATAAAAGAGGAAGATGTTCATAAAATGGCTTTCAGGACTCATGAGGGCCATTATGAGTTTTTGGTAATGCCTTTTGGTCTTACAAATGCACCTTCAACCTTTCAAAGCTTGATGAACATTGTTTTTAGGCCATTTTAAAGGAAATTTGTATTAGTTTTCTTTGATGACATATTGATTTACAATAAGACATGGGAAGAACACTTACAACATGTAAATAAAGTGTTGGAAGTTTTGGAGAAACATACTCTCTATGCAAAGCCATCTAAATGTTCTTTTGGTGTACAAGAGGTAGAGTACTTGGGTCACATTGTATCCCATGAAGGCGTCAAAATTGATCCTCAGAAGATCAAAGCTATGGTGGAATGGCCAAGGCCCAAAAATCTCAAAAATCTTCGTGGGTTCCTAGGACTAACAGGTACTACAGAAGATTTGTGTGGGGATATGGTAGAATAGCAACCCCACTCACTGCATTGCTAAAGAAGGATGCCTTCCATTGGACAAACTTAGCCACTAAATCCTTTGAGCAACTGAAGGAAGCCTTGTGCAACACCCCAGTTTTGGCTACTCCTAACTTCTCAAAAACCTTCATTGTTGAATGTGACGCTTCAGATCAGGATTGGGAGCAATTCTAATGCAAGAAGGAAGACCAATTGCATTTGAGAGTCACTAATTCAAAGGAAAAGATCTGCTCAAACCTTTCTATGAGAAAGAAATGATGGCTATTCTTCATGCGGTCAAGCAATGGAGGCCCTATCTCATGGGTAGACACTTCAAGGTAAAAACTGATCATGATAGTCTCAAATACTTTTTGGAGCAAAGGTTATCATTTGAGGAACAACAAAAGTGGGTAACAAAAATGTTGGGTTATGATTTTGAAATCATATACAAAAAGGGTAAAGAAAATGTAGTAGCTGATGCGTTGTCCAGAAGGGATACATCCATAGATGCCTTACTATGTGGAATGTCCATGTTGACGGCCGATTGGGTGGATGAAGCAAGATTGGAATGGGATCAAGACAAGGATACACAATCTCTAATATAGAATATCAAGCAAGGATCTATGACATCTAACAAATTTGAGTGGAAAGGTAATGCCCTATGGTACAAGGATAGGTTATACTTGAGTAAAGATTCTGAGTTGAAGCATAATATTCTTGCAGAGCTACATGCCTCACTTGTTGGAGGACACTCTGGGTTTTTGAAGACATATCATAGAATAAAAAGATAATTCTTTTGGGAAGGACTCAAGGGGATGTACAAAAGTTTGTATCAGAGTGTTTAGTGTGCCAACAGAACAAAGGGGAAATAATTAAGACACCAGGTCTGTTGCAACCCTTACTAATTCCTAGCCAGAGATGGGAGGAGGTCTCCATGGATTTCATCACCGGATTTCCTTGTTTAGAGGGTAAGAATGTTATTTTCGTGATTGTGGATAGGCTCACAAAATATGCCCATTTTTGTGCCCTATCACATCCATTTACAACTAGTATAATCAACTATTTTTTGGAGACAGTTCAAAGGCTACATGGAACCCCAAAGATAATTGTAAGTGATCGTGATCCTATTTTCACAAGTAATTTTTGGACGGAATTATTTTCATGTTTGGGTACTCAGCTAGCTCACAGTTCATCTTATCATCCTCAAACTGATGGGCAAACGGAAGTGGTCAACAAATGCTTAGAGGGGTATCTACGTTGTTTTGTATCAGATAAGCAGAAAGATGGATTAAATGGCTACCACTTGCAGAATGGTGGTATAACACATCTTTTCATACCTCTTCTCAAATGACCCCATTTTTAGCATTATATGGTTACCATCCACCTTCTATCACTTCCTCCTTGAGGGTGTAAACTAAGGTCAGAGATGTTGAGGAACACATTCAACATCAACAACATGTTTTGCTAGTTTGAAGGAGAATTTAGCATTAGCACAAAACAAGATGAAACAACAAGCAAATCAACATCAGTAGTGAAAGACATTTTGAAATTGGTGATTGGGTTTTTGTACGTCTCCATCCTTACAAATAGATGTCTCTAAAGCAACAGAAAAAGGACAACAAACTTGCTCCTAAATACTATGGCCCTTATCAGGTTCTACAGAAAATTGGCAGTGTTGCTTATAAACTAGAGTTGCCTCCATCTTCACACATACACCCAATATTCCATGTTTCATGCCTGAAGAAGGTTATTGGACATAAATTTGAAGCCCAGATAGAGTTACCAAAACTTGACGAGGAAGGAAGAATCATTTTGGAGCCAGAGAAGATTCTGCAAACATGTACTAAGAGGCTAAGAACCAGAGACATTAAGGAATATTTTATCAAGTGGAAGAATCTGAGCATAGAAGATGCAACCTGGGAGGATGAAGGTTTTCTGCAACATCCAGGATTATTCAACGTTGAGGACAACGTTGGTTTGAAGGGGAAGGGCATGCTACGCCCTTAACCTATTTGCTTGATTAGGATATGAGTAATCGACTTGTGGCTTACCATATCATTTTATTTTATCATTTATACTTTCTCATGCTTAATAGGTCGGCTTGGGTGATGGCTATAACATATGAATAGTATAAATAGGGGATTGTAGGTAGTAGTTCATTATCATTTGAGCATTTGAGTCTTATTATATGGTTTGGAGGTTGCCCCTCGAAGTGCCGAAGCTATTATAATTGCATATTGAGATCATTATTACGAAATATTGTGTTATTTTGTGTTCTATTGTTGCTCATAATCTGAATTATACTAGTAATTTCATTACAGTTTCCAAGGCTTATACCTAAGATAAATATAGGAATCCTACTAGGAATCAAAATAAAGAGTAATCAAGGGATGGATAAAGCTAAGGGTGTAATATAATAATTCAATGCAATAGATCAAAACAACCATACATCTACTATAGTATATGGCAATCAATGGCCAATCAACAACATACAAGTGCAAGATAAAAGGCTAGTAAGAATTATAAATACTTACCTATAACATGTCTGTGACCACTCATACATAATCCTCCCTAGAGACAATGATGATAAGATATAATCCTTATGGGTAGAAGAGGGGAAAGATCAACAAGAAGACCTCTAGTCCTAGGTCATTATGGTGACCGAAATGCAAAATGGTAAGTTTTAAATCCTCAAGTCCAACAAGTAGGTATAAAATAGTGTGAAAATATGTGAGTATTAAGTGCATTTATGTTTTGATCAATTGAAGATGAATTTTTGGTGAAAATGACAAGAAGGTGGTGGGGTATATACACCCGAATCATTACCCGAGGGGATGACATCACTTATAGAGAAACATGACCCAACACCATCTCCCATGATGTCACATCCCCAAACTATGCATATATTATTTGATACATTGTGGGAACTGCGTGGCAATAGCCACATTTAACAGAATATATTGTTAGTGCTTAGATTTTCTTTATTGCATTTTGGCATGCTTGAAATCAGTTATTAAACATTGATTAATTAGTAGATGATTATGTTATGCTGAATACATATATTGTTAATTTGTTACGTATAAACTACTAAGAAATGGTGTTAAAAAACCGTAAGATTCGCCAATAAAACTTTGTTTCGTGAATTTTAGTTGTCTCATTAGATAAGTCACTCATAGCGTCAGATTGGTTGATTTTCACTGCCTCGTGAGTTTCTTTTGTTTGCAACCAATTCTCGTGTACCCCACTAAAAGATTCATAACCGATATCAAACTCGAAGTCAATAAAGCGATAAAAGTAAAGGTTTATATTGCAAGTAATGTTTTTTTATAAAAACTTGTAGAGTGCGCATGCGGGAGTAAGACTATAATTTGACTTGTACCTCTGCCACAACGTGGATAAGACCAAAATTAGGTAAAGGCAAGAGCAGAAACTAATTCTATCTAATTTTAAACAGGAGACGTGTCCAGTTAATTGATAGGAAGTTGCATGTAATGAAGAAGAGGACAAACGTTCAGAGTAGAGAATAATATCCAAATTTAATCTTAGCTTCGGTAAAGATACTTCCT
This sequence comes from Taxus wallichiana var. yunnanensis, assembly GCA_018340775.1. NCBI lineage: Eukaryota > Viridiplantae > Streptophyta > Pinopsida > Cupressales > Taxaceae > Taxus > Taxus wallichiana. Next base: position 476,399,232 of record CM031236.1, on the reverse strand, counting down.
TATATAAGTATCACATGCTTCTACATTTTTCAATTGCTGGGATTTTTGGTTTAATATTAATGGGTTCTATATTCAAAACCCCTACCACTTTTAATTTTGAATTATTAAACCAAAAAAACGGAGAATAAATATAACATAACCATCTCCTTTGATCCAAAAATAATCGTATAGGAACTATAATTTGAAGTGGGATTAAATAAAAGAGTATTAATTCATTTCTCTATATGTCGATTTAATGGTTTTTGTTAAGGTTTAAATCCAGGGTAAAACATGACATCCTTGTTAAAAGAGAAATTTATTATTTACTATTCTTTTTACATATAGTTAAAAATAATTTTATTATAAGAGGAATTATTGAATCTAAGAGATCAAAATCAATTAGTGAATCGTTCAATAACATTAAAATGCTTGAGATATTGATCATGCAGTCTCTTAAGGAAAGTGCATGGTACAATAAGATGATAGTATAAATTATTATGTTACAACTACTCGACAAAAATCATGAATATATAGTAAACTTATGAGAATAAATAAAGATGTCAAATGTGACTTATAAACCTAGAACGATAGGAATTTGATATTGTTTATTACAATTTAGTCATATTTTAAAAACTAGATAAGACATTAAGAATGAAACTACGTTGATTACAAATCAATATGTCTTTATATTTATATTGCTATTGGGAGAAAGAAACCTATTCTCATACGGTGACAAATAAATTGTATACCAAGTTGTAAATAATGCAACCACGCAATTGCAGGATATTTCCTTTATGCATTTGTTGATGATAAGGGAGGAATTATTGTTTTTCTTTTTGGGTCGTAAATGTTATAAAATTTAGTTATCATTATTATAGAACCTTAGAAACTATACAATTGAAACCAAATATATGGAACTATTATGGACAAAAATTAGTCCCTCGCATGTGATGAAAAACTCCGGTTTAGGAAGCCTATACTAATGATATGCTTAAGTAGTATGGGACACCTAAGGAGGTTACAATTACATTCATGCATATCATGGTTTGTACATATTGGATTAGGGAATGACAAACTAGGTTTAGGGATCTTTATTGCAACAATATGATCGGATGGTATGGGACATTAAGGAGTTTTGTGTCAGTATTGATGTTAGACCCAATTTTTCCTAAAATGATAACATGAGATAGAGGTGCCTTGTTGGAAAATTGTTGGTTAAGGAAAAAGAGTTCATTGAGAGATGTGTAGGGGATTAGGGAGTGACCTGTATAAGGGTTTAGATAACCTAGGTGCAATATGTCGTTATGACATGTGCAAGGGGTTAAACAACCTAAGTGCAATATGTCACACATTACGTGTGCTTTAGGGATATTATAGGGATTTGTTAGAACCCAAGCTTATCCTTGTTATAATTCATTGGAATTAACTCTTGTTCTAACACTTGTCGAATTACAATAACGAGTTCCTTATGTAATCCTAAGTCTTTTGGCCAAAAGCGATATCATTATAATATGATTTTCTTAGAATGTATCATATTCCTACCCTATCCTAAGATTACCATTTATGGGTAGGCACTTACACATGGACATATATATTTCCTTATTGATTGCTCGCATCTTACCTCTTGTGAAGGGTATGGCCACTCTTGTGTAAGAGAGGTGTGCGGGGATCTGTAAGACTCATGGTTGGAGGAAAAGCACCTTGATGATACTCTTTCTCTCACAGCACAATTTGATAATGGAATGGATATCTTACGACATGTGACGGTAGCATCACAATGATGGATAATTGTATTTAATTTGTGTATTGATGTATATTGTATTGTATAATAAGACCATCAACTATTGTAATCAAATACAAGTGAACTATGATGTATTGATCTTATGTATTGCATGATAATAGAGGACAAAGTTTATTTACTGCTTATGGTAGTTGGAAATAAGAGTATTTAATGAGTTAGCGGTTAAACATATTAATGTAAATTAGTAAATATGTGATATTCATTTAAGTTAGTACGAGATGAAACTAACTAAATGAAACAAGTGCATGGATAATATGTGGTTAAATTAAATAGTTACACATGATCTTGAAATAATTTGCAACATCTTGATTTAATTAGGTAAGCCATATTTTGTGAAATCATGTTGTTTTAATAAACTTAATGTTCGTGAACAAATAATTCAAACCTGATTTAGATATAAGCAATTATTACAAATTTTGTTATTGGAAGTAATCTAAGTATTGGATAAAATGAACGTTGTATACTTGTATATTACAAATATTAAGCTTCTTGTTTGCTTTTGTAGTTTACGTAGGACTAGGAAATATAGAAGAATTGATTTCATCTACTGTTGGAGGGTGATAAAAAAATAACTTTGGTTAAAAAAATTTAGGCGTATTTTTTTGGTCACCTGCCAAGGGTCTTTATATTTTGGTATTAGAGCGTAGGTTCAACACTACACCGTATTTATGTTCGTACATTTCTAAGTTGCGTTATCTTTTCTTGTGTCAAGTTAGGATCTCGAAATGGAAAGGACAAGGAAACTTCTAGGAGTGGTACTTGAATGGGTAAGTGCACCAAGTCAGGGGGCCCAAAAGGGGGTCTTAAGTGGACACATTTTTCCTCAAAATAAAAAAACTTCAACTTGTACAAGTTTTTTTAAATAGTTACACTCAAAATTGTGAAAGGAACGATAACCAAATCGTACTGCCAAGAACACAGATGATAATCAAACACCACACGATCAATAAGATGAAAGCAATTTTCTAGAATAACTTTACATAAAACCTTTGCAAACAAATGAGTAAAGAATATCATATATTATTATGGAACTCAATGCAATACATTGAGAATGGGCCTTGCTTAAATAGGCAAGGAATAACAATCTAAGAACCAGTCAAGGTCGTAGATCAAGCCATAAAACAAGGAAATAACTAGTCATCAAAGAACTAGTCAAGACCATAGATTTAGGAGAGAACTAGACATCAAGGATCTAGTCAATACCATAGATCAAGGAAAGAACTATACCTAACAACTAGATAATATCTCCTAATATTTAAATAAGATAAAAGAAATATCCACACACATAAGTGGGTGAGGATAAATACAATAAAGGTAAATAAAGTACCTAGGTGAACATGAGCTAAGGTAAATACCTACTCTAACACCCCCTCAAGTGAAGTTAGGGGCCAAAATAGAAGTGGCATGTCCACAGTATGAGTCCCGGTAACTAGGCCTAATGAGGTACTAATGTACAATAACTGGGAAAAAAGGGACACCACAAGGTACCTAAAACTAGTAGCAACAAAGTAAAGAGAGTAAAGACTCACTCCAAGGCATCCCAAGAAGCTCGGCTCAAAAACTTGTACAATGCTAAAGAAGTTTGGTGTGCACTGTGGTCTGAATCCATTGCTCAATCACAAAACTCAAAAACAACTGACACTAGGTTTCACCAGAATAACTCCATACAAGGAGACTGTCAACAGAATGATGTCGAAAGTGTAAAAAAAAACACCAAACATAATTCGATCAACTGCTGCAAATAGGTGTGACACAATCCAAGAATAAAAACCAAAGCAACAAGGCAAGGACACAAAATCCAGAGTGTCATGATCCAAGCAAGCCAAGGTAACAAGGCAATGACACAAAACTCAAAGAAGCGGGATTAGCACCACACCCTCCCATACTGCTTAATGGGTGGAGTGGCGCTACAAATCTGTATGAGTTGTCAAAAAAGCTACTCGAACACTGACAAACTAACACCTGGAATACACAGAATAGATCCTCCATACGAGATACCGCCAACATGCCAAAAGTGTCAAAAATACAGATACAAAATCTCTCAACAAACAAGAGAGATACACTACACCTGCTAAAGAAAAATACTCAAAACAAGAAGCATCACAATGTAGAATGTATAGAAAGTGGAGCAAGAGGCCGAATGGTGGAGGAGCCATGCTTGTAGAGTCCTCTCAACAAATTCTTGTGTCACCGCCACGAGTGATCAGATATCCACCCCAAATCAACACAGGATGGATGAAGAAGATGCCTGCATATGACTTGGTGCAAAATGCACAATGGGTGCATGCAAAAGAACATCAGAATGTGTGTTAGGTTGATCATGTCTGACAACTAAAATATCAGGTTTCTCAAGCCTGAGTGAAGGTGCAAAACTCATGTGTTGCTCATGATCCTCAGAAAGAGTCGAGTAAACAAAAAAGGAGCTCTGTCAATGTGTGATCCCAATGAAGTATCTACTCGAAAACCAATGTCATGATAAGAATTCCACTTAACATGTGGAATAGAGGAAACAATACCCTGTGAATGTTTTCCAATGACTCCACTAGTGAGACCCATAGAATGGAGCATGCGAGAACTGAATGTAGTGGTATGCTTCTCAAAAAAGCCATGCAATTGAGCAGAAGTAGGATACACAACATGTGGTATTGTAATAGGCATAGATGTGGAAGAACATGCAGTAACAAGCTTCATAGGTGTATGAGCATCAAGAGCAGGAACAAACTCAAAGACTGATCAATGTCAATGGGTTCAAGAGAAATAATTGCATGTAGACTAGGAGCATGGATATGGCTGTCCACAATATGATGGTGATGTTGTAGGCTAGCAAGTTTGTTTTGTAGGAAGTGTATTATTATATCCTTATCATGAATGAGTGATTGTAGAAGATAATTTCACTTCTTGAGCGATCTATTTTCTTCCACAAATTTTATAATATCCTCTTGAATTCCACACACTTTAGAGAAAAGCATATCATTCTCATAATCCATGATAGATACAAAATGTAACTCCTAGAAGTTTAGGACGTCGGGACCCACCTTATTTTCCACCCACCTAAGCTATGCTTACGGGAGGGTATTAGTGTAGGTTATTGTTTATCCTTTAATTTATTTATTATGATAATTCTTACACTTGTGTTAGCCCTACACTTGTTGGGTTAGCTTGCTTAGTTGCACTAGTTGTGTTGAGTTAGCTTACTAGTCTTTTGGAGTTAACTTAACTATCGAGATCGGTTAGTGGGAGTTCTTCACCATTGATTTAGGTAGTAGTTGCACTTCCCTCCTCTTATATGTATCCTAGAGAATTGTTTTCATCTTATTGATCGTGGTGTTTGATTAACATATGTGTTCTTGGCTTGGTACGATCTGGTTATCATTCCTTTCATGGTATCGAGCAAGGTTAAGTGCGCCAACCTCGAGTAGTCTTTGGGATGGGTGACCTCCCAGGAAATTCCCGGTGTCACTGCCTCCTAATGTTGTTGGGCCTGATTGGGTGTATACCCAACTCCATCGTGTGGGAGGGTGTTGGCATAACAACTGGTTAACATGATGAGATCCCTCTCCACCATAAGCTTGAGCTTTTGGTGTGACGGTAAGTCATGTAGCTCTGATACCATGAAAGGAATGATAACCATATCATACCAAGCCAAGAACACATATGCTAATCAAACACCATGATCAATAAGATGGAAGCAATTCGCTAGAATAACTTTACATAAAACCTTTGCAAACAAATGAGCAACAATATCATATATTATTATGGAACTCAATGCAATACATTGAGAATGGGCCTTGCTTAAATAGGCAAGGAATAACAATCTAAGAACCATCCAATGTTGTAGATCAAGCCATAAAACAAAGAAATAACTAGTCATCAAAGAACTATTCAAGACCATAGATTTAAGAGAGAACTAGACATCAAGGATTTAGTCAATACCATAGATCAAGGAAAATAACTACACCTAACAACTAGATATTATCTCCTAATATCTAAATAAGATAAAAGAAACATCCACACACATAAGTGGGTGAGGATAAATACAATAAAGGTAAATAAATTACCTAGGTGAACATGAGTTAAGGTAAATACCCACTCTAACAAATTGGAAGATGTTGTATAAACATGAATCACAACATTTTGAGTCTAGTTTCTAAGCTACTAAATTTTATTGAAAATGGATAATTTTAAGTGGGTAAAATAACTAAAATACCAACAGGTGATCCTATTTTTGTTAAAAAAAACGTAACAAAGTGACTTTCGTGCCCCCCACCATTTTTGAGCACCATTTAGTAGTTTTGAAAACCCTTTGGTAGAAAGATAGCTAGGAGCATCTAGTTTGTGCTAGAATTTTTAAAGATTTTTAGCAAGTATTTATTTTTTATGATTTTTCTAGTACAAAAATTTTATGTTTTGAAAAATAACAGAGCTCCAACCATGCCCCCCCCTAACTACCTCAAAAATATCAAAAATAGATTTTTTTGAATATGTATATAATTAGGCCTAGTTTGTGCTAGTATATTTTGTTTTCAATTTCAATGAACAAAAAAAAAGATACACGATAAAAGATAGAAATATTTAAACTTCAAAAAATGGCTATAAAAAGCCATAGTTAGAAAATAAATAATATGGAAACCTTATATTAGTCGAAAATTTAAAAAATTATATTTTTAGAAAGAAGAAACTATGCTCTACATCGTGGTATTATTTGTTTAAACAAATTGATTGTTTTATGTTGATTTATCATGGAGGAAGTGACATTTTTACATTTTCCTGCAAAACATGTTTGTTGTGTTTCAGTAGGTCCATGCCTCATGCTTGGGGATCCAAACCGGATCCCAAACCTTGAGGCATGGCTTGGAAATAGTGACAACGCAAAATGCCTACACACTATAACGCGTACGTGTTCTTTATAGTATAAACATTGTATATGCTTTTGGCATGCTTCTATTTATTATTATTATTATAAATAGAAACATGCCAAAAGCATATAAGTTTTTCATTTATTATTATTTAAATTTTATTATTTCTTATACTTTAAATTTATTTATGTAAATATAAGAAATTAGGGTCACTGACACCTTATGGAATTAGTCTCACAGCTCCATGAGTCATAGTTTAGGAGATAATTTGTTATAATATAATTTGGTTAGTACATAGGTAATTTTCAGGATTTCAACATTCAACCTAAAGCTTTTAGTGTTTAACTTCTACAATCAAAACCCTAAACCGTAAAGCTTGAGCCCTAAACCCTAAACCCTAAACCTTAAACCATGATCCCTAGACCCTAAAACCTAAACCATAAACCCTTAGCCCTAAACCTTAAACATTCAACCCTTACCCGTGAGCCCTAAACCCTGATCCCTAAGCCCTAAGCCCTAAACCCTAAACCTTGAACCATGAGCCCTAAATGCTAAACCCTAAACCCTGAACCGTAAAAACTAAATCCTAAACTCTAAACCCCGACTCCTAAAACCTAAACCTTAAACATTGAATCTTAAACGCTAAGCCTTGAACCCTACACCCTTATCATTGAGCCCCAAAATCTAAACCCTAGACCATATACCATAAGCCATAAACCCTAAACCCTAAACCCTGAGCCCTAAACCATGAACCCTAAACCTTAATCCCTAAATGTTAAATCCTAAACCCTAAACACTAAACCATGAACTGTAAACCCTAAATCCTTAACCTTGATACGTAAACCCTAACCATAAACACTAAAACCTAAACCATAAACCCTAAATCCTAAACCTAAACCCTAAATCCTAAACCATAACCCTGAACCTTGAACTTTGAACCCTAAACCCTAAACATGAGCCCTAATGCCTAAACCCTAAACTAAAAACCCGAACCACATTTCATCAATATTTCCTAGTATCGTGCTTAGAACCATCATTGCCTCTGTTTATAGAACTACCTTGTTTATGAGAGGTGGGACACGTAACTAAATGGATATGACATCTACCTTGTGCTTTGCAATGCATATTACACATATCTTCCAAACTTGTTTCTCCCCACATATACTTGCGCTCTTGAATGCAAATTTATTCACACTCTGGAAGAAATTTCACATTTCTCATATTTCCATGTATGGTATTATGCAAGACAGATGACCCATCTACCTTGTGCCTTCAATGCATATTACACATATCTTCCAAACTTGTTTCTCCCCACATATACTTGCGCTCTTGAATGCAAATTTATTCACACTCTGAAGAAATTTCACATTTCTCATATTTCCATGTATGGTATTATGCAAGGATGACCCATTGGAAGCTGGAAAAAATAACCATCACAACACAAAAATTAATCTTAAAGGAAACAAAAGAAATACAGAGAATATATCAATGCAGAGGTGTATGATCATAATTGAATTTCCTACATTATCCTCTCCTCTAGAGAAAGAGAAAGTTTTTGTTCTATTAGAATGGATAGTAAATTTGAAAAAACTTCATGAAGTGTTCAAAATAAGCATAGAAATAGGAAAATTGATAAGAACACAAAGGTGTTATCAATCGCTTAGTAAATCTTTATTTTTAGTTTTAAAAGGGATTCACTTGGCCTACGACTTAGTGACCTTCTATTAATTGATAATTCCTTATATGATAAACCCATGGATGTTTTCACCTTCAAAAAGATAGGGGTAGTCATCAATCCTAGTGAAGGGTGTGATGTGATTTCCAAGAAACTTGAAATTCATATAGATTTAGAGGTCATAACACAAATTTACAAATATCTCTATCATTATAAATGGAAGCCAAGTAATGGTGTCTCCTTAGTATCTAAGGATCGAGGACTACTGGGGTTTGTGGAAGGATGGTCATTCAGGAATCTGAAATTTCCCTCCTTCAAAATATCAATAGATGAAAGACATCAAATTGTGATGACTCTCTTTGAATGTTCTAGCCTACGAAGTCGATGAACCCTTTTCAGTTGAATACTCTCTGTCAATTACTAATAAGAATGGGTAAGACACAGAACATTACAATGAGTGAAATATTTCCCATGCGATGGGCAAAAGAAGATAGCTATATTGGGTAATATTTCTTTACCCTGAGCCCTCAGCCCTAAACCATAAACCCTAAAACCCAAACCCTTAAACCCTTAACCATAAACCCTAAACCTTAAACCCTAAACCTTACATTCTAAACAATAAACCCTAAACCCTAAACTATCAAACCAAAACCCCGAACCCCGAGCCCAAAACCCTAAATCCTAAACCCTAAACCCTGAGCCCTAAACCATAAACCCTAAACCCTAAACCATGAGTTATGACCCTAAACCATAAACCCCGAACCATGAGCCAAAAAACATAAACCCTAAACCCTAAACACTAAATCCTAAACCCTTAACCTTGAGCCATAAACCCTATTCCCTGAACCTTGAGCCCTAAACCCTAAATCCTAAATCCTAAAACCCAAACCCTAAATATTGAGCCCTAAAACCTAAACCTTAAACCCTAAACCTTAAATTCTAAACACTAAACCCTAAACATCATTTTAGTAAGGATCTCATTTTAGTAAGAAGTAGACAAGCATCATAGAGCTGATTCGTGGTCACTAAAGTGAATTATGGACCAAATTTCAAAATTGGTACCAATTCAAGTAGTGGTAGGGCCAAAATCCAATCTAGAAGGTCAAAAAACCTACAAAACGACTATATGTTTTCACAAAACAAAGACCGACTACAATATATATGGCTTGAAAGTTTTAGGTCATTATTGAAATTCTGAAAATGAGTAAGTACTGACCAGATTAGATTTTGAAAAACTATCTTCTAGATTATCACTATCATAACTATGGGACCACTTCCATCAGGTGCAAAGTGACCCTAATTTCTTATATTTAGTAAAATAAATTTATTTTACTAAATATGGCTCCTTCTAGCCCCTACAAACTTCATATAGAGAAAACGTGTATGCATTTTGTGTTCATAAAAACAAGCACTCATTATAATGCGAGCATGTTATAACGCGTACACATTTTAGGTTCATGAATTCCCGAGCCTAGGAAAACATAACGCGATCGTGTTATTGCAAAACATGATCGCATTTCGTTCATTTTCGGGGTTTTGTCCACTTTTTGGCCCCCAATTTGGTGCACTTACCCGAATGTTGTCAATGATGATAATAACATTCCCAATGTTGATGAGGATGTTGCAAGATAGTAAGCGAGAATAGTTGGATCAAATTCTTGCATTATTGATCGACACCCATGATCAACTTGCAACACTTGAGAAAAGGGTGCCCAACGAGGAACCATAGGAAGAAAATGATCGTGGAATGATACCAAATAGGGTAATTAATAGAATGATAAAACTATAAAAATGCTCATGATGAGGGTACCCAAGAGGGCTAGGTTTGAAATAAAATTGGCTAAGGATTTGCAAAGAGTTATTCCACCAAAGTATTCAGGAGTAATACTTGGGGATGAAGATGAGGCATTGATTATTGAGGTTGAGAAGTATGACAACATTTGAAACTTCTCATAGGAAACAAAGGTAGTTTGGGCCTCATATCAACTTTTGGGTGAAGCATCCGCTTGGTGGAACAACAAAAAGGACGAGTATAATTTGAGTGTTGAGAACACTACATGGGAGTTGTTTGTGACTCTTTTTAGAAAAATATGGTTTCAATAGCTATATTTCGATGGAAAACTGGATGATTTTCAAAATTTTACCTAAGGAGATCTTTCAGTTACTCATTACTGGGAGATGTTCATCAAATTTCTCAAATATATTCCACAATACCAAAAGGACGAGTGGTTTCGAATCCACAAATTTATTATGGGGTTGAATCTTTGTATTGGACCTAAGGTTGATGTTTATGGAAAAATACTATAGATGAGGCATTTGAGAAAGTGATGAAGTAGGCTCGAAAGTTGCAGTACTTTTAGTCTGCTAGGATGGACTTTAAGACCCCTTTGATGGGACCAAGCCAACATACAACAAGACCATGATTAAAGAATAACTTTAACAAGTTCAAAAAGAATGAAAGAAACAAACCAGAAATACTTGGAAACAAATAAGGCTAGAAATCCATCCAATCTAGGCATTAATCGAAGGGAAAACCAAATGAAATGGTTGAAGCAACTGTAATAAAAGTGCAAGAGAAAATTTTCCACGAAAGAATCAACCAACAAAGGGGTATTATACTTGTAGAGGGGATCACTATGCAAAATGTTTTGCCCCAAAACAATGTTAGAGGACCTTCTTCACAATCTCAAAATTAGTAGCGGTTGATAACCATTAGGAAGACTTCCAATGACTCTAGTAGATGTGTTAGGTAAAAGTTTTGGTATTATTGTTTCTATTTTAATTAATACCGGGCTACAAAATGTTTTGTTGTACTGAGTTATTGAGTAAAATTTCTAAACATACTAGTTAAATGGATAAACTTGGACAATTCAAGATGATAATTAGATGGAAACGAGAGTAGAGAAATGTCTATTCATGGTTGAATTAAAGCTGCCGGGTTTCACAACAAAGGTGAATTTATATGTTGCACCCTTGGGATCATATGATGTCATTTTAAGGGTGAATTGGCTATGTCAACATCATACTAAGGTGGAATGTTATACTAAAATGGTAGAATGCTAAGATGATAATGGTAAGCACAATAATTTCCAAGGGATTAAGAAAACCACTAGGTTGAGGCAAATATCGGTATATAACTAAAGAAGGCTCAAAAGAAAGGACTATTGATGTATGTCATACACATTGATGATGTAGGTGAAGAAAGATAACCTACATTTGAGGAATACCCTTCTCTTTGGGATTTTAGTGATGTGTTTCCAGAGAAATTTATAAGACTCTATCCTCATAGATAATTTGATTTCTCTGTAGACATCATTCCGTTTTGAACCAAAGTCAAAAACACCCTATCGATGATTACAACTGAATTATTTGAATTAAAGGAACAATTTCAAGAGATTCTATCTAAGGGAGTGATCCATCCTAGTGTTTCAACATGGTGTGAACCGACATTTTTGTGAAAAGAAGGTTAGCACCCTTTTACTTTGCATTGATTATAAAATGTTGAACAAGGGAACAATAAAGAATATGTATCCTTTACCATGCATTGATGATATTTTTGATCAAATGCATGGATTTATTTGAATTTTGGGTACCGTCAATTGAGAATCAAGGAGTGTGACATACCAAAGATAACTTCTCACACTAGGCATGACCACTATGAGTTCACAGATCTTTTTAGGCTCATGAACACACCAAAAAAATTCATGAATTTAATGAATAGTGTGTTCATGGATTACTTGGATGGGATTATAACAATATTTATGGATGAAATATTGATTTATTCATGGATAAAAGAAGATCACATTCACCATTTACAACTAGTTTTGCAAATATTGAGACAACATAAGCTATATGCTAAGTTGTCAAAATGTACTTTCTTATAAAGAAAGGCGCACTATTTGGGTCATGTTATATTAATAAAGGGATTGCGGTAGATCCAACTAAGACAAAGGCTATTATGGAATGGCCTACCCCAAGGAACATGCACAAGTGACATAGTTTTATGGGACTTGTAGGCTACTATAGGAAATTTGTGAAGGATTTTCAAAGATTGGTAGTCCCATTAATTCACTACGAAGAAAGGAATTTTTATGGATTGAAAATTGTAAAAATCTTTCCAACTCCTTAATGAAAAGTTGACTACAACACCGGTCTTGAGAGTTACAAATTCTAACGGGGTATTTACATATGGGAAATGTCATCAAACTTGGGGAAACCTATAGAAAAATGGTGAAACACATGCGAGGTGGAATCTAGAAGTTAAATACAAGTAATGATGAAGGTCGAGGGTGATTGAAATAGGGGATATAATAGTGTGCAATAAACATGCATAAGTAAACATAATGAGACACATAGACATGATGGATGTAATGTGTGAACATGAGGAATAACCAAGGAAAGGTAGGGGAAATATGGAAAAATAGTGAAATCTCTCAAATTTTATGGTCTAGCTGTTGGCTAGATTTTCTGCATAGCACAAAACCTAGGTAGTCATGAGATAAATCTCCCTCATTTACCGGTGAGGCTCCCGTGTCAGATTTTTCAATTTAAGTATGCTAATATCTAAATGGGGTTTTACTTTAACTACTCAGTTCATGAACCATAACTGAATAGTTCTGCAACAAGTAAGCAACTATTTAAAGAAAGGAAATATTTATAGAAGAAGGGAAAAGGAATTATATCAACATAGAGAAGAAATGAAGAAGATGTGCATCCCAATCAATAGATAACAGAGTTGATTGCATGCACATAGAAGAAACCAATAGATATAAACACAAAATTCTAAGCAAAGGTAGCTCTAGATCTAGATCTGAAATAACACAAAGTTTACTAAAAGATGTTGGTGTGTGTGACTGCCCAGTCATCATCCACATCACCTAGGTGAGTCATCTTGCCTTGCGAGAGTCATAGGTCTTAGGAAGTCAAATGAAAAGTGTCGATTCTCACATAGAATCGACACCATCATTTGTGTCAATGGGTCATAGGAGTTATATTCCTTATTTGGAATTGTAACTCCTCTTCTAGTGGCGTCATATGCATCATTCAACGTCATATGCGTCAATGGCGTCATTGAGGTTCTTTCCATGTTTAGGCATGGGGGTTACACAACACCCCTATTTGTACTTCCTATTTTTCGATCTATGAGCATGAGCAGACCCATTCTTCTTACTTGTAATCTTCTTTCCATTGATTTGAATCTTGCATATTGTGTTGGCTTGACGTTACCATCGGAGTGCAACTTCGTTGTGGTGCATCGCTTTTCAACATCGGTTCTCATGAATCCCTCTTTTATGGTATCAGAGTTAGTTTCGGTAAACGTGCACTCTTCGTTTCTCAGTTGTTTATTACTTCTGGTTTCTTCTCATTTCCTCGTGTGCAAGTTTTTTTTTCTATTATCATTTTGGAATTATTGCTCACCTCATATTGAGGTTTCAGTAGTTGCAAGTTTGAGGTATTTGGTTGGTTTGCATTATCAGCTGAGTTCGTATTTGGATATTTCTAGATCTTTGTCATTTGTTGTTTACTGGGTTGTTTATGTGTTTCTTGCTGGTTGTGTTCAGATTCAGCTCTTGCAGGGTAAAAGAAGAGCTTGTTTTTTAGCGTGGACCTATGGTTACTGGTTAACATTGTTGTTGTGGTTCAAAGCATCTACGGGATCATTCTTTTTCTGCTCGCCATTCTGGTTTTACCTTGTTTCTAGTGCTTTGTTGATCCTTAACTGCGTTCTCGCTGGTCTCGAGGATTACCTTTTGCATGCACATTTTATGCACATTTTGGTCATTTCACCAGTTGTTTAAACTTTGCCTGGTCTACTCACCATTTTCTTTATTGAAACCAATGGTGGTTCTGCGTCAACATTCATTCTGCTCTGATCTTTTTGCCTTTCGTGGTTATCTTGGCTCTTGGCTCGTGGCCCCGGTTCATTCCTTTCTGCTGGGGTATGCGTTCTATTTTTTCTATCGCTGCCTATGGTCTCACGTTCAAGCCAACCGAGGTCTCTCCTCTCGTCAAAGCTTGCTGGCATTACTTGCACGTGGTTCGACCTGCGTTTACTCCTCTACTTGGCCATTTTCTCTACAACTCTGGCATTTCAGACTTTGTTTCTACGTTTCCCCACCACGTGGACGTCTGCTCCCTCCAACCGTTACAAAATCCTGAACACACCTTCTCTCGTAGTCAACTGGAGATATTCATTTCCACCGGCGGTTACCTCTCCTTCCCACGTGGCCTTCTCAATCGGCCTGCCAGGTAATATCCTTCTAAAATACGTTTTTTTATTCACCTTAAAAAAAACGTGTTTGTATACATTTTACCTTATCACTTTTCTTAAAAATGTTTTGTTTCATTACTTTTTAAAAGGTATAAGGTAAAAACATTTATTTCTTTGGCATTGTAAAATTTGGTTTTTGGCTTGTTGTATTATTACCTTCCGTCGAGTGCCGAAGATGAAGGGTGAGGTCTGGGATTGGCAGGTGGCTAATCCCCCCTCGCAATACAAACAAACCCTATCTCAAATTCCATGCCATTTCCAACGGGCATACATACGACACCTTTTGCATGCGTTTAGGGTGCTTTTTTAATCCGTTTGCAGGCTTATTGGCTTTTTCTCATCAGTTGCGGGAATTGGTTTTTGCTATAACTTTTGACTCGTTGCTCCATTTTGAGCACTTATTTAGTCAAAGTTGCATGTTTTTTCGCACTCTAGATGATGGGATCATTAGTTTTGTAAACACACTAATTTTATAAAGTGCCACATTCTGGGGGTGTCTTTGTATTGCTTAATTCAGCTCATTTTTTCTTGAGCTTTGTTCTATTCCTTTTTTTTCGTGGACTTGTGAGCGCGTCCACCACAGTCTTACGACAAAGGGATTCTTTTGTGTGATGTGAGATACTATTTCTCACAAAGCCCTTTCTTCCCCTCTTGTTTCTCTCGTTCTTGTGCTTGCTTGCCGTGATGATCTGTTGCGCCCAACGAACCTTGATTATTGTCTCCACCTTTGCGCGTTATTATGCCGATTGCAAGGTGAGTGGCAAACTGGTTCTCGGCACATAGTTGCATTTGGTTGTAATCAACACACTAAATTATAAAGTGCCAAACTCGGGGGGTGTAATTTTGTTCTAGGGTGGTTATTTCTTTTCTCTCTCCTTCCTTTTGCATTCCTTGGTTCTATCTCTTCATTATGGATATCTCTAAAGTACCAGTGCTCACACCTTTTAATTTCTTCGAATGGAAATCTAAAATTATATTGGTTCTGCAAGTAAAGGGTTATACCGAGTTACCATGGGGTTAGAGACCGAACCTAATGATGAACCCGAAAAATCTAAATGGTTCAACCGTTGTGATGAAGCCTTAGGTCTTATCTGTATGTCTGTCTCTCCCGACTTGCTCTTCCACATCGAAACTTCCTCAACACCCGATCAAGCATGGAAAACGCTTGATGATATGTTTGGGAAGCAAGATGACATGAGAGCGCATGAGTTGGAGAACGAACTACTAGGGTTAAATCCTAGTGACTTTAAAAACCTACAGGCCTTCTTCTCAAAGTTTGTCCGCACTAGAATGCTTCTAAAGGAATGTAAAGTGGATAAGAAAGACTCTTAATTGATCTTGTCGATTCTTTCTAAGTTAGGTCATGAATACTATATTTTTGTTTCAAATTTCCATGCCACAAAAGCCACCTTGGGTAGTACTTGGACTATGCCCTCCTTTGACAGTTTTTCGTCCCAACTTGTTTGAGAACATCACAAACTCATTCAAAAGGGGACTCTAAAATCCAAGTCACATGCCCTTGTGACGAATAAGGGCAAGAAAATGAAAATAAGAAAGAAACTAAGGACCAACCTAAGAAAGAAACCAAGACCAAACAACCCCGATTAAGCCCATCACTCATACTTCGACTTCTGAGCCTAAAGCGAAGAAGGAAAAGTATAAATGCTCCTATTGTAAGAATTATGGCCATGACGAGCATCATTTTTTTGAAAACAAATTGATCACTTAACTCATTTACTTGAGAAGAATAAAATAAGTGTTCTTGAATCCGTTAAACAAAATGCTCAGAAAGGCGAGTCTTCTAATACAAAGGAGACTAAAAATGAAAAGAAGAAAGGTAAGGCCCTCGTAGCTAGATCAACTCCATCATCAACTTGGATTATCGATTCCGGTGCCTCGCACCACATGGATTCTTCAGAGGTTGAATTCTATAGCATTGAACCATGTGGCATGTCCCAAATCACGTTGGGTGATGACACTCATGTGTCGGTTTCCGGTAGTGGATCGGTAGAGATAGAAGGTGGAACATTTAACCAAGTGTTGAGTGTTCCCAATCTCTCTACCAATCTCCTATCGGTTTACCAAATCACCCACCTTGGTGAAGGAATGCGAGTGGAATTTGGTCCTAACTCGATGATTATTCATGAGCTTAACTCTGACTGCACTGTGGTTGAGGGAAAGGCAGATCACCGTTCACAATTGTATACCTTTTCCCACTTCTCTTCTGATTCGATGCCCAATGCCTTGCTCACTCATGCAAATGAGGTTACCAAGTTATGGCATGAGCGTTTTGGTTATCTAAATTATCGTTACCTTGAACAATTGAGCCAAAACGAAATGGTCAATGGGCTACCCCAAGTTAAGTTTTCTAAGGGTCTTTGTGAGGGTTGTACCCTTGGAAACCTTGAAAAAATATCTTGTTCATAGAGCTACTCATCCCTTGATCGTTCATAGCCCTTTTCCGCCCTTTTCCATCTCCTTCTTTTACTAGAGCTCTATATATACTAACCTTCATTGATGACTTTTTGTGTTATACTTGGGTATATTTTCTTAAGCTTAAGTCTGAAGTTTTTGAGCATTTTCAAAACTTTAAGGCTCTTGCTGAGAAACAAGTGGAATGGTCTATCAAGGTTCTTCGAACCGACAATGGAGGCGAGTATGTGAGCAACAGGTTTGAGGATTTTTGCACTTCTGAGGGATTGCTTTGCAGCGTACAATTGCTTACAGACCCTTCCCAAAATGGAGTTACAGAAAGAAAGAACCGAACTTTAAAGGAGATGGCTACTTGTATGGTTCACTCAAAATCTCTTCCTCCACAGTATTGGGCTGAAGCAGTGAATTGTGCTTGTTATATTTAGAACCGTGTTCCACACAAGGCAGTAAGAGGGATGACACCCTTTGAAGCCTGGTTTGGACACAAGCTTGGTGTCGAGCACTTTTGAGTCTTCAGATCCATGGCTATGGCTCAGATTCCCAAAAAGAAACACAAGGCATTAGATCCACAATCTAAACCTTGTATCTTTATCAGGTATCCTGATGGCGTGAAGGGATATTGATTGTTGAACCCTACCACCCATGAGCTTTATATTGAGAGGAGTGTTAAGTTTGATGAGTCATCCTTGACTTCAACTTCCACTGAGGTTCTTTTTCCCACTGATTTAGATTCTGACTCTTTAGATGATGATGTTGTTGAGCGAGTTCCGCCTCTCCCTGCTCCTCCCGATCCTCAAACTTCTGAGTCTTCTGATTCTGACAGTGATGATGAGGACTATGTCCCTTCTCACTCAAGTGAAGAATATTCCGACTCTGAGCCTGAGCCTTTGGGACCTCTTTGGGCTAGGAAAACTTTATAGAGTGCTGGAGATTTAGTTGGAGATCCTTTGGATGAGAGACTTACTTAGAATTCACTGGACCTCACTCCTTCTTCACCTCTGCTTCTGATCCACCATCTTTCCAGGAAGCTTCTGGGATTCCTGAGTGGGATTCTACCATGGATGAGGAGTATTCCTCACTCATAAAGAATGAAACTTGGGATCTTACCCTTCTTCCGAAAGGAAGAAAAATCGATCGGTGTAGGTGGGTATATCAAGAAAAGTATGGAGCTAATGGAGAAGTCAAGAAGTATAAAGCGCAAATTGTAGCTAAGGGTTTCTCCCAGGTAGCTGGGGTTGATTACTTAGAAACCTTTGCTCCAGCTGTGAAGATGAATTCCATTCGACCCTTGCCATTCTGCAAGCACTAACGAGATGGGAAGTCCACCGGATAGGCGTTAAGAGTGCCTTTCTTCATGGGGACCTAGAGGAGGAGATATATATGGAAAAACCTCTGGGTTATGTCCATGATCCATCCCCCGTTTGTAAATTAAAGAAGTCTCTCTATGGCCTTAAACAAGCCCCTTGGGCTTGGTATGCCAAGATGGACTCTTTTTACTTGCATCAGGGTTCACTCGGTGTCACTCTGACCTAAATGTGTATATTCTGCGCAGGATGAATCCATGCTTATTCTTGTTCTCTATGTTGATGAATTGTTGATCACGGTAGCTCTTCCTCTATCATTGATTCTGTGAAGATCTCCTTGGCCAACAAGTTCTCCATGTCTAACTTAGGATTGCTTCATTACTTTCTTGGGATCCAGATTTCACAATCTGACTCGGGAATTATGATCTCGCAGCCTAATTACTCTCTTGATTTGCTTGCTCGGTTTCACATGTCTGATTGCAATTCCTCACCTACTCCTTTTCTTTCCGGGGTCAAGTTGGTTTCTGATTGCTCTTCCCCCTTAGTTGACGGTACCCTTTATCGGCAGTTGGTGGGAAGCTTGATCTACCTTACTCACACTCGGCTAGATCTATCGTATGCCGTCGAGATCATGTCCAGATTTATGCAGGAGCCTCATGAGCTGCACTTAAAAGCAACAAAGTGGATCCTTCACTATGTTCGTGGCACTCACATAGATGGTATTCATTACTTAGGAGGGACTGAGATTGACTTGGTTGGATTTATAGACTCGGATTGTCTTTGTGATCTAGATAATTAGAAGTCTACCTCAGGCTACAGTTTCACTCTTGGTTCAGGTCCTGTCAGTTGGTCTAGCAAGAAACAACACGCCATTTCCATATCATTGACAAAAGCAAAATATAGAGGAGCAGTTAACGCTGCCACAGAAGCTGTTTGGTTACAGGGTATCATGACAGAGTTTGGCATCCACTTTCGGTGGCCTACCATTATCTACTGTGACAACATGAGCACTATCTCGATTTGTAGAAATCTAGTTCAACATCAGCGGACAAAGCACATTGAGATTCATATGCACTTCATATGGGAGCTGATACATGAAAACATCATCAACATACAATATGTTCAGACAGCTGATCATGTTGTAGACATTTTCACCAAGCCCTTCACTGAGGTGAAGTTTCTTCACTTGCGGTCTCTTCTTGGGGTGAGATCTATTGCAACGACCCATCTTCTTTGGGCTATAGTCCTCCTTCTTCTCCTCTTCTTCTTTCCAGAAATATATTGTTTGTACATGTGCACCTTATCAGGCCTTTAGTTGTCGGGGCCCATTGACACATCTTTCTTAGTTGTATAGGGGAGTCTTCTTTTTCTGTTATGGATTACCTAGACCTCTTCCTCAACTTCGATGAAAGGGGGTGTTAGTGTGTGTGACTGCCCAGTCATCTTCCACATCACCTAGGTGAGTCATCTTGCCTTGCGAGAGTCATAGGTCTTAGGAAGCCAAATGACAAGTGTCGATTGTCATAGAATCGACACTTTTTGTCATTGTGTCAATGCATCATAGGAGTTGCATTCCTTATTTAGAATTGTAACTTCTCTTCTAGTGGCATCATATGCGTCAGTCAACGTCATATGCGTCAGTGGTGTCATTGAGGTTATTTCCATGTTTAGGCATGGGGGTTACACATCACCCCTATTTGCACTTCCTATTTTTCGATCTATGAGTATGAGCAAACCCATTCTTCTTACTTGTAATCTTCTTTCCATTGATTTGAATCTTGCATATTGTGTTGGCTTGACGTTACCATTGGAGTGCAACTTTGTTGTGGTGCATCGATTTTCGACATCGGTTCTCGCGAATCCCTCTTTTAAAAGATCTAAGATAAAAAGCAAGAAACACAATACACCGTGACACAAAGTTCTCTGGAAATCTGCTCCTATATATTCCTTTGCTTCAAGTGGCTCTCAAGAGTTTCAACACAAAGTTTGGAACACAAGGTTGCTGCTTACAAATTCTGATCCTTGACCCAGAGGTTCTTCTCCTACTTATAGAATGTAGGAGGGAACGTACAAATGGAAAATCTGACTGAACTGAAGCAAAAACAACAAGTCAAGATGACATTTGACAATCATCCTCCACTAACTTCTTCTTAAGTGACACATGTATCACTTAACTAATAGAATTGTTCCACATGAATTTAACTAATGGTTTCAAAACCAATAACTAAAAAGTCTTACAATTTCATCCCTAACATGAAAAATAGAAGAAGAAAGAATAGAAGAAGAAGTCAAGCCAGCTATAAAATTTATGTCTTCTTTTCGTTATGATATTGGATATACTTATCGAACATGTGATTCATCATCTTCCCATCCGTTTTAGCCACTGCTGCTTCCTTCTCTATCCCGAATGAGCTAGCAATCCTTCATTCAACACTTTGATGCACGGTTCCACATCTTCCAAGCTTGGCCCAAACCTCGCAATATCCACTGCAGCACCACCAGTCTACTAATAGAATTCATCGTGAAAGGCTTAGTAGCTTTATCAATTCTCTTTTGTACCATCAGAAGAGACCCTTCCAGGGAATTATGTACTTTTCTAGTAACGATCCACATATATGAAGTAACATCCACGACCACTTTCTCCTCAGTGAAAGAAATGATACTGTCTGGTAAGGATGATGTCCTACTCTCAAGTGCATGCATCCTCTTCAGTAAAACCCTACAGATCTCCAAATGGAAAGATACTGCAAACTCCAGTTGCTTCCCCTTCTCAACTGATCCATTCGGTACAATTTTCTCTGCAACCAATACATCTCCCAATAGCTTGTTGATCACAAACCAAAGTACTCAGGTTACTCTCAGCAACTGTGTTCATATCTACTATGCTCATCACTAGTTGCTTCAACTGATTTTCTGCATCATCCATAACCTTTAGGCGGGTTGGCACCTCTCCAAGTTGTACGAAGCTTGACAAATAATCAGGTTCTTCCATTCATCAATAGTTTTCACTTATTTACTTTCATCCTCCATTTCATGTATAAGATGTTCACTCACCCGCTCTGAGATGGGTTTAATGGAAGGTTTAACAACCTTGGTTATGATCTCGCACAATTGAGATACTTGCTTCTGAAGCTCGTCTTTCTCCACCTTTTCTCTGTCAAGCCTAAGGAATAGAGCATCTATCAATGTCTGTGTATCTTGCTTCAATCCTTCTGTGGTAGCTTGACCGAGGGGTACTCTGGTTACTGTAACATCTTCTGCTGTGAGCTCATCCTCCTTCTTTCCTTCTGCCGGAATTGACATCTCAGCAAACTTCTACCCCGACTCCTCGATGATCAACCTAGAAGTTACTTTAGCAACTTTAGGCCTTCTGTCTTTTCTGCCTAGACTCTGGAGTAGCTGCAAGTCATGTTCTTCCAAGTTCATCTCCACTCTCGCTTCTGGAACCAACTGTGAAGCCAACCATTCCGAGAAGTTACTTCTCAAAGAATGAGAAGTCGCTGAGTGCACTACCATCTCCCGCTCTGCTTCCTCTCCATTAGAAAGTGCCACAGTGTTATGGCTACCATCTTCCGAATCATCCAAGGAAAAATCTCTTTCGAACTCCGCCAATTACACTTGAATGTCTGTTCTAGAATAGGTGATGAATGTATTAGCTAAGGAGAGAAGATGAATGTTGCTGGATCTAGCAGAGGGATGTAAGTGTCCTGCTGAGGTGTAAAATTTGGTGAAGTAGTAGATGCTGGAGAAACTGAAACTAAAGTCATGGCCGTGGAAGTGATCTTCTTCTTTGATTGATATCTTCTGTGTACTTTCAACTTCTCGGACCTTCTGCTACTTTCTCCTCCGTGCTTCCATTTGAGGGAATCTTTTGTGCCAAAGTTTCCTGTGACTTGATTCATCAATGCTTCATCAAGGCAATATCCTTTCGTCAGCAACTTGTTTGAAGTATTCACCAAAACAACACCAGACCTTTCTTTAATCATGTTGCAGCCTCCTACGTTATCATTAAGTATGGCTCTATATCCTCCCATTTGATGGTAAGTGTCAAGTAACACATTCCCATCATCTTTAAGATCCACAGGTATCTGCACTAGTCCAAAGTCAAACACTTGCTTTGTTGATAGCCTATTGAAATCCCTCTTTCTAACCTCGTACTCACTTTTGCACTTCATCCAGAAATCCTCTAATGAAGGCACATGTGCGTACTCCTGGGATATCATCTTCCCGGCTACTCCAAATGGATCGAAGTTCAGCCATGCCATGAATAAATCTTTCTCATACTCGGATAACATCTACGTCTCCATCCCTCAAGCTCTATGAATGCTCTGGCAACTATAATGTCTCGACAGTGATTGGAAAGAAGCCCGTAGACTTGTGTCGTTTCGATTGAAGGTCGTGTATCTCCACAAGTTTCCTGCTCAGCTCCATGGCAATCATTCTATCACTCGGATATCTGGGCTTCTTTATTGGTTCTCCAAAAAATCCCGTAACCCTGAGGTATGTGAAATCTGCAAACTGAATGAATAGACTGCCAATCCTAGATACGGCTTCCCATGCTTCTTTGCTTACCTTGTTGGCCTTTAGGTCCTTGTCTAGCCTGCAAATGAAATCGTAGAAGAATCCATCATTGACCACTTTGAAATCCTTCTCGCACGCAGACACACAATAAGTCATGGGTAGCACCCAAAAATGGGGTCCTTAGAAATAATGTCACATCTATCCAAATTGGAGAAGATGCCTTGTGAAGTCAGCAAATACACCAAGTAGGAAGTCATTTTGAAGCTAAAAGTACACTTCACATTCTGGAGTTGCTCACCAATGTTGTCACTAATAATTTTGACCAATTGATTATGGAATCAACCTTGTTGACTTCAATGGTCCTGATGAAAGTATACATCCATGTACGGAAAGTGTAAGCATTCGCCTCGCAATTAATCCTGCATAACAATTTGACAATATTCTTGACCTCCTGCACCAAATTGGACCATGGAAGAGTTCTTAGGAACTTAGAAGGAGATCTAGGCTTCTTCATGTATTTTCTATTCATTATGCTCATGTAGTCAACTCTATGCTTCTCCCACCTACTGCCGACATCCTAAAGGCTAATGGAAGTCACCACCTTTCGCACTGGAATCTTCAAACAATAATTGATGAACTCTGCGTCCAGCCGAATTATTATTTTCCCCGTAGCATCTCACACTGATCTGGATGAAGGATGGTAAGATCTAGCACACTCCATAAAAAACTCTAGCAACTAGGTTGTGTATGGAAAGACTGCAGCTCGAATAATTCCACTGCTTTTAACCGCACGCATGAGTGAAGTCTTTCTAGCTCTGGATCTATCAATCAATTTGGAAAGAGGTTCTAGACCTAGATCTGTGTCTCCTATGTCTGCAAATTTGGAAGTGATGCATGACTCCGTTGTGCTTTCTTTTTCATCTCTCTTTGCCATGGCTTTGTCTATCTTTGTCTGAATAATTCTTTTTCTTCTTACTTGATCGGATTTCTTCAAAACTGGTGCAGATCTGGATAATTCTTCAGATTCGGAGGATATATTCAATGTATTGGACATTGATTAGAGCTCCTTTTCTTTTGTAAAGCACCTGTAATGAATTCCTGTAATTAATTCAGACAAAGATGGCCACTAGAGCATGAATAGTGAATTTTAATTGTAAAAATCTGCACTTTTCAAGCCCGCTGCCCCAAAAATTGATGTCTAATTTGTATGCAAAGAGAGCATGAATTTTTCTAACTTCACCTGAGCACCTGTAACACTTATGCAAACAATTATGCAAACACAAATCAACCTCCTTCAATGCATGCGCCAAAATTAGATGCTCTTAGCCTTGATTTGACCTTTGTCTGAGCAAAAATCCTTTTCAAATGGGGCACACTTTTCCTCGGGGCTACACTTTTTTACCTATGAATTAAATAATTCATCCTTGTGGCAGCCCATGCTTATATAACCTTCATAATTATATAATTAATAATTTCCCTTCTTATTCCTAGCAATTAATTAATTAAAAATCATGCTCTTCTCTTTAACTGATGTGCTAAAATTGCATGATTAAGGACAGCCATCCATTAAATTTAATTTAATCTATTTAATCATCCACTCTTCACTTCACTTAAGCTTCACAGTGTGCTTTGACCATAGCCACTGAAAATAGAATTTAATTTAATCATTTAATGCTTTAAAAAGCATTATATCTTTCCCAAAAGGGGCACACTTTTCTTCATGAAGGGGGCAACCATTAAATAAATAAATATATTTAATTTTAGATAATCTATTTGCAATTGATTTATTCCCCTTGGCTTTGTTGACTTTCTTCCATGCTTGGGTGCCTTTTTTAGAAAAAGAATTAATTAATTAAATCACTTTAAAGGCTGCCATGTTCTCCTTAAAGGGGGCACACTTTTTGGCTAAAGATAATTCTATTTTTAAGAATTTATGGCTATGGAAATTTTTACCCTGCAAGGCAGCCCCGGAAATCCCATGATCCACTTAAGTGATTTGACTTTGATAATGGGATTATTTACCCTGCATGGTAGGCAATAAAATCTCATGATTTCACTTAAGTCACTTTTCTTTTATTTCACCATGGGAATTTTTACCCTGTAAGGCAGGGAATAAATTCCCACTTGCCTGCTGCCTCTAATTTTCCCACTGCAACTTAAGTGACTTTTCCATCAAGGGAAAAAGTACCTGCAAGGCAGGTAATAAATTCCCACCTAGCTGCTGCTACTTCTATTTTTCCCATGATCCACTTAAATCCTTTGTTTTCCAAAAATGCGGCCAACCCCGTAGTGGTTTTTTAGTGCACGACTTCACTTTATCTCAGTGAACCGGACCTTCGATGGTGACTTCCTTTTGGCACAATATGCGTATGTGATCTCTGAATACTTTAGGCTAAGAATCTGGCTAACTCGACAAAGGAATTGATCTAAAGAATTTCACAGAAAACGAAAAGGGAAAACACAAAAACATGAAAAATTGCCAAAATTCACAAATAAAACCCAAAACTCATTCCTAGTTAAAACCCTTATGGTATATAGGAATAATGATATGTTTGATCACAAAAGGGTTAAAACGAAGCACAAATTACCTCAAATGAGACTCAAAATAATTAAATACAAATTTCTTTGTAGACAAATCCTGACTGCACGAATATAACAATTTTGGGCTTCTCGGTATTTGGTGAAAAAGGCTAATATGGATCTTTGGGAATATCTTGATGCAATACAAGAAATTTCGGGTAATAAAAACATAAAACGACCCATTATTTTAAAAGTATGAAATTTTTTCGGATAGGGTAGTCGCAGATTTCAGGATGAAATCTGGGGGACACCAGTTGGCTCCGTCTGTGGACATCTTTTTCTCTTTTAGAATGACAAAGGGAAAAGATGAGATCCCAAAGATCTCTTGTTTCACATCTTGATTTTTGGGCACGGGGTCGGAAAACAAACACAACACAAAAACAAAAACAAAAAAAAGAAAAACAAGCAAATTTTTATTTATATACACACATGTTTTACCTTGTTTCTCATGTCCGAATAGCTTCAAGTGTTTCCCATTGAAAGACAACGACGATTCAACTCCATCCTGATGAGCAAGAATGAAGCTATCTGCTCCGACGATCTTCTTAATCACAAAAGGCCCTTTCCATAATGAATTGAATTTTCCATGCATGCCTTTTACTTCTCTTCTTTTGTCCCATAAAAGGACCTAGTCATTGACTTCAAACTTTCTTTCCCTGGATTTTTGTCAAAGATGACTTTCACCTTCCTTTGATGCTCTGTCAACCTATCTGCAACTTGAGTTTGTACTTCCCTCAATTCAGTCAGGTACATAATTCTTTTATCAATAGCATCTATGAATGTGGAATCCTCCAGGGCCTTAGAAAGTTGTAGGGCAGGCAGTTCCAAGGTAAGAGGCAGCTCTGTGTCTCTACCATATAACAGCTGAAATGGGGACATGCCTATCACCCTCTTTGGTGTGATTCTATCAGCCCATAATGCATCAAACAAATTTTTATGCCAAGTCCTTTGATTTTCCATTACTAGCTTGTGCATGATAGTTACCAAGTTTTTGTTACTAGATTCAGCTTGGCCATTCCCTTGTGGATAGTAGTTTGAGGAATGTACCAGCTGAATCCCATGAGTGTAGCAGAAGTCAACCAGCTCCTCAGAAGAAAGATTTGGAGCATTGTCTGCTACTATTTTACTGGGCACGCCAAACCTGACAATAATATTTTCTTTTATAAAACTGCACACCTCGGTGGAAGTGGCGTTCTTCACAGGAATAGCTTCTACCCACTTACTGAAATAATCAGTAGCTGTTAGAATGTAATGGTGACCGACACTGGAAGTCGGGTTAAGCATACCAATAAAATCCATTCCCCACTGTTGGAAAGGTTCTTCAATTATAATGGGTTTTAGAGGTAATGCAGTAATTTCACACGCCCAACAAAATGTTGGCATGCTTGGCACTTAGCTACCCAATCTGCAGTATCTTGAAAAAGGTGGGCCAATAATACCTTGCTCTAAGGATCTTGTGTGCAGTGACTTGGGCTGAGAAATGACCACCGCAAGCCATGTCATGAAACTGTTGTAATAGTTGATCCTGTTGAGCTTTATCCACGCATCTGAGAAATACACCATCAATTCCCTTCTTGTATAAACCATTATCCCATAGAATGAAGTCTTTGGACTTTAGTTTAATTGTTCATTTCTCTTTTCTGGAAAGTTGATCTAGGCATTCTCCATACGTCAGAAAGTAAGCAATGTTACTGTACCACTCCTCTACCAGATCTATAAAAAGTACTGCAGTAAATCCCCATCTATCTCATCTTGATCTGCTTCAGGCATTGATGCTTTCATCTCCGTCATTAGTTACGCACGCACTCTTCCTCGAACTAGCTTTGTCGGTTTAATATCTAGGTCATATTCTTGAACCTTTGTCACCCATGTTCCTCTCAACAATCCTAACTCTTGTTGAGTGAGGATAGATTTAACTGCAGTATCTGGAACCAAAACCACAGTGTGTGAGGAAAGAATATAATACCTGAAAGCCTTACACGCCTTCACCACTGCATATGCGTGCTTTTCCATGGGAGTATATTTCAACTCATAGGCTTTAAGGGGCGTGCTCATGAAAGCAATAGGAGCTTCTGCGTCCTCTTGATTTTTCTGCATCAGTATTGCTGACATGGTGTGTTCGGAGGAATAACAATAAAGAATAAATTCTTTACTAAAGTCAGGTGAAACCAAGACTGGAGCTTTTGACAGGGCCTCTTTAATTTTCTTGAAAGCTTCCTTCCCTTCACTGCTCCATTTAAAATCTTGTGTCTTCTTCATCATATTCGAGATATGACGGGTTAGCTCAACAAAGTCAGGAATGAATCTCTTGAGAAAATTAACTTTTCCAAAGAAAGAGTGAACTCCTTTTTTGGATGTGGGCAGTGGCAATGTCTGGAATGGATCTGACACGCTCTGGATCTATCTTGGTTCCTTCTTTTGAAACAATGTGCCCTAGCAGCTTTCCTTCGGTTACGGAAAAGATGGATTTCTTGGGATTCAAAGAAATGCCATGTTTGCGGCACTGTATGAAAACCTCTTCCAAGTTTGAAATGTGTGCGCTTCTATCCTTGGAAAAGACTATCAGATCATCAAGGTACACCACTATGCTTATATCCTTGAGATGAGCAAAAGCTAGATCCATAGCTCTTTGAAATGTAGCACCAGCATTGATCAAGCCAAATGACATTTTCTGGTAAGCAAAGGTTCCCCAAGGTGTAATGAATGCCATTTTGTATTGATCTTCTTCGCCACCTTGACTTGATTATAGCCTGAGAAGCCATCAAGCATGGAAAGCATCTCAGATCCAGTGACCACCTGTAGAGTGTGATCCATGATGGGGATGGGGTAGTTATCTTTTAAAGAAGCTTGATTAAGGTTGCGAAAATCCACGCACAACCTAATTTTGCCACTCTTCTTCCTCACAGGAACTATGTTGGCCAACCATTCAGAATGATGTATGGGATAGATAATCTTTGCGTCTAGCAACTTTTGGATTTCTGCAAAGATGGTTCCCAAAATGGTAGGGTTGTGCCGCCGCAACTTCTGCTTGAAAGGCTTTTGTTCTGGTTTTAGTGGGATGTAGTGTTGAACTTCCGCAGGCTGATATGTTTTTAGATCCTGGTAAGACCAGGAAAAAACATCCATATATTTCTTAAGAAGCTCAAGAAAGCTTCTCTTTCGGCCTCTGAACAACACTTACCTAGATTTACTAATTTGGGATCATTGTCGGCTCCCAAATTTAGTAATTGTGTGTCGGAGGAAGAACCTTCCCCACTTTCTTCATTTTTCTTAAGCATTTGATCATGCTTATCAAACATTTCCTCAAGAGATACCAAGCCTTTGAGCAGGATAATTTTAGTGGCAAATATTCGTAATATGGTGAAAATTTCATTTTAGGAAAATTTGAAAAGGAAAATTATTCGGAGTGGGTCGGTGTCCTGTTCGCCTAAAATATAAAGTATATTTTTTTGGGGGTCAGCTTCGCCTTCATTTGAAAACATCTCCTATAAAAACCTAGGTGATTCGCCAAGTAGTATACCTCAAGTAGCTTACCAAATTACCAATACTGTGAAATTTGAACTCGCATACCCTTAAGCACCAGAGATTACAGTTAGCCTGTGAGGGTTCATTGTTGAAACGCGACAGGGACATTGTTGACACGTGAGAAAGAGTTATTGCAGATGCGCGAAAAGGGTAGTGTTGACACGTGAAAAGGCAGTGTTGATGCGCAACAAGGGTAGTGTTGATGCATGACTTGGGCATAACAGCGTTAACGCGTGATAACGGCAAGTGTTGGCCTTGACGCATCGCAATAACTTCGATAAAGTGGACGCGCTATAGGGAAAAGTCTGTTGACGTGTGACAAGTGCAGAGTTGACGCGCGAAAGAGACCTTAGACAGTGGACAGAGTTGCTACTTGGTTCTTTTGCTGACGCAGACTCTCTTCAGAATAATGGAAGGTGCCAGCTCAAAGAATGTGAATAACCTAAAAGTGAGTAAGAAATCTCAGAAATCACTCTTCAAGTATTTTGGAAACTCTGCGGATATAGATATTGAAAATACCAACCATATAGATGCCACCACAAAGAATCAAAATACTGACTGTGTGGAAGGTATTATTGAGGTGGACATGCATTCTACACAGTATCAAAGTCAAACAAATGAAACCTATGATAATATGCCAGATCTTGAAGATATTGTTCCTGTTGGGGTGCAACCAAAAGTGCATCAAGATATCACACATATAAATACTCAACAAAATGGAACACATAAATCAAATTCAAACTCCGGTCCAAGAAAGAGGAAACCAGGTGATTGTGATATTGCTCAAAATTCTACTAAAAAAAGTAAAGCATTGAAAACAAACAAGAATATGTGGACCATTGGCAGGACATACAAGTTTGATTGGGCAACTAAATTTCCATTTATTGAACCTATACAATCATCTAATTCTGAAGAGATCCCATCTGAATGTACATGTACAATATGTACGTGGAAATTGGGAAAGCAACAAAAATGCAACTCAAGTTGGACACTATAGAAAAACATTGTGGAAAACAATATTTGATATAACGGGGTGGATGGCTAGAAAATCAAAACACACAGGTGGAAAACTCAAAAGAATGCATGCATGTTAGATATACGCAGTGAATATGAGGCGAGTAGCAGAAAAAACATAGACATCTCTTGGAAAAGGGAGGAATGATCACATCGCATATTGGTAAGATGAAAGAAACAAATCTACATGCAAAATTCATACAATTCTCTACTCTTTTCAAATACTAAAAAAGGAAGAGTGATTTCGGATTTCCTCGATTTCAAATTTTTGTATCAATTTAACGTAATGCTGAATGTACCTCATTCACATTGATCCGAAAGTAGTGGATGGGAAATGGAAAATGCCTCTCGATGATAGAGAAGGAAGATTTGAAAGAGAATGTAAAAAAACAAACTTTATCTCTCTTTTCAATTGATGAAGTGACAACATCGACAACAACACCGCATGGGTATGTATCCACTTCTATACTTTAGAAAATCATATAAGGACACCTCATCTATTGGGTGTTATGAAAATGGTTGAAAACTGCAATGCCGAAAACCTACATAAAATAGTTGTTTCTCATTTGAAAGATATTGCTGGAATGACTGATTATGAAATTGCTACGAAGTTGGTATGTGTTGGAGCAGATGGTGCATCTGTCATGTAGGGTCACCGAACAGGGTTGTGTGTTAGATTACAAACAACAGTGGCCCCATATATGCTACCAATTCACTGTATGGCTCACATAATGAATTTAGCATATAAAATGGTAAGCAACCACGAAAATGTTGCTAAATTAGAAGACCTTATAAGAGAACTTCATGCCTATATGTCAAGCAGCCCAAAGTGATTTCTCGAGTTCCAAAATTTGCAATTGGAATTACAAATGGCAAAAAACTTCTGAAGGATGTGGAGACTAGATGGATCTCTTTGTACGAACCTGCATGCAGAGTTCGTGAGGAGTATCCTTCATTGGTTGGTTTCATGCACAAATACCGTCATGAAGTTGATAGGGCGAGGGACTTGTTGTTCCGTTTAACTGATTTGGAGACATTGCTTACATTGGTTGGTATTCTTCCAATGTTAAAGGAGATCAATACACTGATGAAGCATGCACATGGTAGATTAATCTATATTGTGGATTTTATACGGATGAGAAAAATGGTATGTCAAAGTCTTGATATATTGTACTTGTTCCCAAGATAGTTTTGATGCACCTGTTTTTGAGAATTGGAAAGCTTTATTAGATCTTAAAAATCCTAACACCTTTTTGAGATTTAATATCCACGATCACCTCTGCATCACTGTTAATGGGAGGGAAATACCACTACACATTTTATAAAAACATCAAGATATTACAGGATTAGAATGAGAAGATGTTTCCGTGACACGTAATCTGTTTGAGTCTGTTATAGTTGAAACAAGAATAAAGCTTAAAAAATTTTCAAAACCTTGTCATCGAAATTAGGAACGTTTCGTAAAGATAAAATTCTGGAGCCATGAGTGTGATGAATCCTAATTTTGGAATACTCAAGGTGGCCGTATGCGATTTTGTTAGAAAGCATTTCCATAAATCCATGGGTACAATAATGAAACAATTTACAAAGACTTCAAAGCTCAAGGGTATGGAAATCAAAGGTATACTGAATGTCGATTTATTAAAGTTTCAATCAACAAATTTTGCAACAACAATGAGGAACCAATATAAGAATTTAGACCAACCTTTTGATAGTGGTGCTATTACAAGGCTGTGGCGAGGAATCTATCAAAGTTCTATCTTACAAGAAGATATCAGTGAATATTTCAGATTATATGAGTTATGCCAAACAATGATTTTGGGGTTTGTGGAGGACGAAAGGGTTTTCAGTGCATTATCATTTATAAAATCAAAACTGAGAAACAAGTTGGATAAAAATCTAGAAAGTTGCATGAGGTGTTATGTTTCTCGATACTCCATCGAAACCTTTTCGTTCGACAGAGCAATTGCGCACTAGAATTCCCTTTGCGAAAGAAGAGGTGTGAATAATATAGCTACAAGTACAAATATTCCCAACCTTGAGAGTGTAATTGGCTCATCGTCACATTCTACAGAAGACAACATCGAGTTTGATGAAGCTATTGATAATGGATTGTTTCAACTTTAAATAGGTATCTTCTTTATCTTTATCTTTATCTTATTGTTTGTCACTTTACATTTTTTTTTAGCTCTTTTTATCATTAAAGATGTTACAGGTCTATATATTTAAATTTATTTAACTACAATATTTTTATTGGTCCTTCTCGGGACTGAAAATGTCAGGCAATTCACCCATCTATCTACTAATCCATTTCTCATGTTGGGTTTTCTTAAAACACAGATCTAGCACATTACCAGTGGTAGTGATGATTTCAACTTTAAGGAGGTATCTTCTTCACCTTAATCTTATTGTTTGTTACTATTCATTTTTTTCAACTCTTGTTATCATTAAAGATGTTACAGGTCTATATATTTACATTTATTTAAATACAATCTTTTTATTTTTTGAAAATGTGGGTTGACATCCATCCGAGGAAGTTACTTCTCGGGACTGATAATGTCAGGCAACTCACCCATCTATCTACTAATCCATTTTTTGTGTTGAATTTTTTTAAAACAAAGATCTAGCACATTACCAGTGATGATTTCAATTTTGAATAGGTATCTTCTTCAACTTAATCTTATTGTTTGTTACTTTACATTTTTTCAGCTCTTGTTATCATTAAAGATGTTACAGGTCTATATATTTACATTTATTCTAATACAATCTTTTATTTTTTGGAAAATGTGGGTTGACATCCATCCGAGGAAGCTGGTACTTCTCAGGACTGACAATGTCAGGCAACTCACCCCTCTATCTACTAATCCATTTCTCGTGTTGAGTTTTTTTAAAACAAAGATCTAGCACGTTACCATTGATGATTTCACAGCAATCTAATACACAAGAGGTAAGTTAAACCCTATCATATTTGCAATTATGTTTAATTTCTTACCAGTGATGATTCTTTCTTGATTTCTTAAAATTATGTTTAATTTATTTTTTATATGTGCAAAATCCTTTGATATATTTTTTAACTGTGGGATAAACAATACCATTATCATAATCCTGAGTCCTGACACTACAATTATTATTAAAACAATTATTTATCTAATTTAAATTTATTAAAACAATTCCATGTTTTTAAAACAATTCATAATCATATCATTACAAGTATATCCGTTCTAATTTCATCTATATCCATTCTAATCATTAATGTCATCTATATCCATTATAACACATTCCATTTATTTATCATCTATATCCATTCTAATGACATTATGATCATATCGTTACAAGTATAGAGAAGAATTATCCTAAAACAAGTTCAAATGTCTAGAGAAGAAGAATTATTGTGCTTGAAGATAAATCTACGTCCACATTAAATTGATCATCGTCCATATATATCATATCATTATCGTCATTCATCATCTTTCATCATCATCTATCATCAATTATCAATTATCATCATTCATCATCTACGTCCACATACAATTCATGACAATCCAAGTAAACAAGAAACATACATATAATTCATGATAATTCATGATAATCCCCATCTAATGCAATCAAAATTAAAGATTATATATAAATCCATATAATTAAATTCAAATACCATACTCAATATTAGAAGTTTCCAAACTCAATATTTAAAGTTTCCACAATAATAAAAGTTTCAAGTTTTCAACCCTCTTTTTCTTTATCCATTTCTACTCCTCTGCTCCTTTCCCCAACGGCTTCTTCCAATGTGGTGTACCCCTTTCCCCAACAACTGAAATAACCCCAGAACTTATAAGATCTTCCGCAACACTGTCCAGATTTTTAAAATTCTTTCTTCTTGATTTGTCGCATCTCCATGCGACAACAAATTTGGATCAGTTGCTTTGCCTTAGCTTTGAATAATATGTCAGGGTCGAAGCCATGCTCTTTAATTATCCGCTTTAGTGTATTGTTTTGTTTGTTAACCAAAACAATATTTTGCTTCAAATTCTTTGTTGCGGATAAACTATTCTTCATTGATTCCAAGTGAACTTGCAATACCTTCGCCTGACTCTTCAAATTTTCATATTTCAACTGCACAAAAAGAGTAATGTCAATTCAAAATATTACTAAAAAATGAAAATTTCAAATTAACAAGAATGATTGTTTGAAAGTGATAGTACTTACAACCGCTCTATCTCTTGCAACATTTGCAATTGCTACCAAATCCCTTGTCCTTGGAACATTTGTTAAAATATGCTTGGGCCTCGACACTAATATTTTCCAATTTGTTTAATGAATTATATAAAATGTCATCTTTATAGTTGTTATAAGTGACAGTCCCACTTCTTACTTGGGTAAGTAAGGAATCCATCTTCGCAGGTTGATTCTGGACTGCAGCGTATAAACTATCCCTTTGCCAATAATTTTCATAACGACTAATAATCTCATTGATAAGAACTTTAGCCCTTCTCTCCCATTCTATAAGCTGATTGATATGAGGTAGAATAAACTCACTGACATGGGATTGACAATCATAACCAATTAAGTTCTCCAAAGGAAAAGGTAGCAACTGTTCACTATCTGAATCTGATGAAGATGATCTTGCTGGAGAAGTATGGGGGCTTTCAGCAAGATCAACTGCTACTTGTTTCTGCCTTTGGGTGGGCTGATCCTGTTTGTGATAAAATTAATCAAGATTTAGATAAATAAATTTAAATCGAAATGTAATTCAAAATTGTAAAGCATATTTAAATTGAAGTATACCTGCTGGCCTTGAATCATCTCGCGGGTATTGAAAAAACCAGTTGGGTCATTGCTATCAATGCCCAAATAATCTTCATCTAAATTTATATTGTTCAAAACTGATATGCCCGTTGCACTGGGCAAGCCACCAAGTGAGAGAGTTGGAATTCGAAAGGAGGAGGCAATGTTTAGTGTCCCGCTAGGGGCCGGAGCAAGTGGCATGCATTTACCAATGTTATTTTTCACTGTTCCTCTAGTTGGCATTTTAAAAATTATTGGTTGAGTGGGTGTCGGTGCCGCGGTTTGATCAGGACTGACATGTGCTGAAAAGTACAAGAAAAAAATGAAAAATAGGAAAACAATTCAAAAAGGCAAAAACTACGAAATTAAACGTAGTATCGAAAAGTTGTACCTTGTTGTCGAGGGGTAGTTTTTCTCGGTGCTAAGGGTGGCCTTGTAGGAGTTGTATTCAGTGTTTGTTCAGAAGATACGAATGCATGCGACTGTATGGAGTGAGTTGGGGAAGAAGGTTGAGTTTCTGAAACAAGTGTATGTTCCAAAGTCCCTGCAATGTCATCAACATTAAATGTTGTGTCAATTCATTTGGTTAAAATTTAAATTGAAAAATAAATATGCAAATTTGGAATTTGTAAATTATATATGAGAAGGTATTACTTCTCTGGCGTTTAACGAGTTCAAACTGTTGAGGGTTTGGAGAGGAGTGAGCTTCCATTTCAGATTGGGAGTCTCCCGAAGCCTCAGCGTGTTGTTGGCCTCTTCCTCTCGATAACGCCTTTTTTTGGGGAAGGGCTTCAATAAACCTTCTCTACAAAACATTAAAATTTAAGTGTTAATAATTGTGTAGTGCAATGTCGAAAATTGAAATAAAAACTAAATAGTTTATACCTGTTGTTCTTCAAATGGAATTGACAACTTCATCAACTCCTCATCAGTGCAAGTAGGAATTTTTTTATCTTTTAAATTTAAAAGTGCCTCATAATAAAGGCCGAGGAGATAGTTTATTGAATAAATGATAGGTTTTTCTGAAAGTTTTGAATTTGTTATGTCAGTTCTTATTTTTTTATAGATAGGTGCACCAATCGAATTTTTGTTTTGAGATAGTGGCAACTATGTATGCAATGGCCCAATTTGGTATATCTGTTTGGCGACCCTGCAAAACAATTCTGGATTGAAAAAATGAAATAACTGCAGCAAGAAAGTGGTGTGCAATTGATTGCGTATCCACACCACGCCTGGATTTATTGACATGGGCTGCAAATGCCAAACAATGAGAAATTAATATAAATTTATAACACCAAATTGTATCGAATAAAAATAGAATAAAAAATATGAATTAAAACAAACTATACTTACAATCAACATGGAAACCAAATGTTGATTCGAGAAATTTCTTGTATTCTTCCAGGAGTGTTGCCTTGGTTGTAACAATTGGTAAATTTTTGAATAGAAGGCCCGTAAACCGATGGATGTCATTTGCTTCAATACTGAATTGGAACCTTCAGTCGTCATTCAGAGTCACATAAAAATGTTGTCCTCTGAATTGTAGGACGACAGAAGGTAATTCAAAATATCCGGATCTATTTCGAAATGGGGCATATTAACGAGCCCTGTAAACTCACACGCATCCATCAAATCTTTATATTCAGAAGACATCTTTAAAACAATATGGATGTGAGGGCACAAGGGATTCCTGTAGATGATCTTGGCCATGGATTGGATTGGATTCTCTTCTTGATTTTTTTCCTGAGCTTGCAGTTGGGAAGCATGTGAAGTTGACATTATAGTTGTGCTTGCGTCTTTGACAACGAGGGACATCTGCAAAAAATCAAGAGCCGGAAAGTGTAAACGAGAAAATGACTAGCTGAAGGGTATTTATAGGCTAAATCACACGTCAATGGCTCCACTTGGCCGCGGCGTCAATGGAGTCTATTGGCCGCGCGTCGAATGTCTTGAGTTGACGCTTGCGCCAATGGGTTCGATTGACGACATCAATGGCCTTTGTTGACATGCATCAATAGAACCTATTGACGCTACGCGCGACAACTGAGTCCATTGACGCGTGTCAACTAAAGCCATTGACGTGCGTCAACAGACTCCATCGATGTGCGTCAGCGAGAATCCATTGACGCGTGTCAATGGGACATGTTGACGCGTGTCAATGGAGTCTGTTGACACGTGTCAATGGAGTTTTAGTGGACTCAATTGTCGTTGCCTTGACGTGCGTCAAGAATTATTATTGACGTCTTATTGTCGCACGTCAATGATGCAACCATGTCTTGAACTCTTATTTCTCCGGCATGAAAAATTGGGCAGAAATTTGGTTTTAGAATACTGTCAAATTCACCTTTCGCTGAAATTGGTTCCGGGGATATTCGCCAGATATTTTCCACCTATAATTTTATAGAGGTTTCTTAAAATGAACCACCTTTTGAGAATTTTATTTCCCTTTAGTTGGATAATCTCCTAACTTCCCGAGATGTCCACATCCATTTCTCCCACAGTAGTTTTCCTAGGAGGAGAATTGCTTCCCTCATAGTAGATTTCTTCAAAGTTGTCCTTCTGTTGGAGAAACACAACAATCTACTTGTCATCGTTGAAAACTTGCCATTGTTGGACGTTGTCAGGAACTTTTGGGTGGAAGACCATCTCAACTTTGTAGTCCCTTGTCTGAAAAATGTGGGAGGCTGATCTGGATTTAACAAAGCTGCAGTCATTGCAAGTGAATCAACTCTTGAATTTTGTTCTCTCGGAATGTAAGATACCGAGAAAGCTAAAAATCCAGAATAGCAGAGTAGACTCGATCTCTATAATGTCGAAGTTTGTCCTTTTTTACTTGATAGAGACCTCTTATCTACTTGACGATCAGCTCAACATCTCCCTTTGCGTGTAAGAGCTTGATTCCCATTGTTCTTTCCTGCTCCATGCCTAACAACAATGCTTCATACTCTGTTGTGTTGTTAGTATTTTCGAACATCAATTTGAAGGAGTGTGCATGCACCTTCCCTTCAGGAGAGATAAGAACAATGCCTGCGCTGGATCCAAATGAACAACAACTGCCATCAAATTCCAGAGTCCAAACCTTGTTGTCAAGTTGATGTGGTTCTTGAATCACAGGTTGAATTTCTTCTTTATCCATTTCTAGATAATAGACTCATGATCAAATTCCTGAAACAAGATCTGAGATCTAGGATCCTCAGAATTTGATACTGTGTACTTGGATTTCTTCTCAAGTTCTAATTTCTGATTAACTCCTTTGATTGGTATGTGCACACAAGACCAATCCATCTTGACTTCTCCACCCAGCTCTTTGCAGAAATTTCTACTCAACAACATGCCATAAGAGACTGGGATGTCTGCTACAAGGATAGTCATTTTCAGTCTTTTGTCTAGAAAAGAAGCAAGTACTACCTACGCATCTTTGATTTTCCCCACAAGAGGAACTTGCCTTTCCATTGAATAGCATCTTCTGATGGTTTTTGTCAATGTGAGACCCAAGGCATCAGCAACTTTGGCAGGCATGACGTTGTCAGAAGCTCCAGAGTCCAAGATGTAATTTCTTAGTTTGTATCCGTTGATAAGCAATGACACATAAAATGGCTCGATCCTTTCTGATGTAGCAGGAGAAGAGGTAGAAGGAGAAGAACTTGCAATGCATTATTTGAAGGAGGAGTATTCTTTGGACTTGACAAGATACCCCGTGAAGTATTATTTGTTGGGCTGGGACCGTTACTTTGCACATATTTGACCAATCTATTCAGTTGATCAGGAAATGCTCTCAAATATTCAGCTTCTGACATTTGGACCTTATTCCTCTTGATGTGATCAATGATGTCAAAAGCTTGACTTGCTTCAACAGGATGTGTGTTGGCCCTATGCTGTGAATTGAAAGAATTTGAATATTTATTCTTGGGTGCTAATGAAGAAGGAAGAGGGCTACCTCTTTTCAGGATAGTCACATCTGGGCCAGATCTTCTCTTTCTCTTCGGCCACTTGTGGATGCTTCGGCATTTTGGCATGTCTGAGACCTTGTGAACACCACAAAAGTGTGACCATCAAAATCTTCAAAAGATTCATAATAGCCATCGTCAGATTTGTAGTCCAGGTAACCAATATTGGAGTCACCAGCGGGATCTACAAAGTCTTCATCATCGAATGATTCATCAATGCCGAGATCCTCTTCATTAGTTTCCAAGTTATTCCTTGGAGCAGCTTCAATTGCCAACCATTGTGGTGCAGCAACAAGTCTGTTTCAGTTTTGATTTTGATTTTGACCATTAAAGGTCCGGTAGGAGCTATTCTTGAGGGGTTGCATTCCTGCTTGAGAGATCTGCTTCTTGATTTACAACATGTCATTAGCCAATCTCTGCAACAAAGGATCTGAAGTACTTGAAGAAGCGCCATCACCTTTGTGAGATGGTTGTTTGAGTTTTCCAGCCATGATCAAGTCATCTTCAACTTCCACGGCAACATTTTGTGCTTCAAGTAGATTTATAGGTCTTGCCCTTCTCAGCTGATATCCAACTTCGGGCAATAGAGAATTTATAAAAATGTCTTTTGGTTTTCGTCGCTCAATGTGGTAGAAGTGGGGATTTTATATAAAATCCTCTGGAACCTTGCAATAAAGTCCCACATGTTCTCACTTGGCTCTTTCTTCAACTACGTTAGTTGGGTGATCAACGTGCTAGCGTCCTCTACGGGCTTGAATCTTTTCAGAAATCGGTCATGCATAGTCACCATGTTTGTTATGGTGCTAGGAGCTAGCCGATAGAACCATTCTCCAGCTAAGTCATGTAGAGTCTCAATGAAGAGGCTGACTGAGACATCTTCATGCTCTACTGCAAGCACACCCCAAGATATAAAGAAGGCTGCCAAATGATCGTCAGGGTTTTGCTTTCCATCTCCAAAGAATGTTGGAAAATTCTTTCTAGATCCCTTTGGCAGATCATGCATAGGTGGAGTTAGGTTCAAAGGCCCAAAAGCTACTCCCCATGGGATAGGTACTATTTGGTTCTGATTCTGATTTTACATGATGAATGGGGCTCATCTTCCTCTTGTGTAGACTTGATGGATAATTCTAGTTGCCGGATTATGCTGAAGACGATCCAAATTTGGATGGGTGTGCACTCTCCTTCCTGGTGAGAGACTAGATCTGCGGCTTCTAACTTGAGGAGGATGATTGAAATTGAATTGCTCCTATAGTCTAAATAAATGATCAGTCCTTCCTTGTGCCTTCACGGATTAGGTGAATGGACATTCAACCAGGTTGAGATTTGTATGGAAAACACTTTGATCTTCAATAGATAAGCTTTGATCTGCAAAGATAGTTATTCCCCAGTGGAGTCACCAAAAACTGTTGGCTAGATTTTCTGCATAGCACAAAACCTAGGCAGTCATGAGATAAATCTCCCTCATTTACCGGTGAGGCTCTCGTGTCGATTTTTCAATTTAAGTATGCTAATATCTAAATGGGGTTTTACTTTAACTACTCAGTTCATGAACCATAACTGAACAGTTCTGCAAGAAGTAAGCAGTTGTTTAAAGAAAGGAAATATATATAGAAGAAGGAAAATGAATTATATCAACACGAGAGAAAAATGAAGAAGATGTACATCCCAATCAATAGCTAGCAGAGTTGATTGCATGCACATAAAATAAACCAATAGATATAAACGTAGAATTATAAGCAAAGGTAGCTCTAGATCTAGACCTGAAATAACACAAAGTTTACTAAAAGATCTAAGATAAAAATCAAGAAACACAATACACCGTGACACAAAGTTCTCTGAAATCTGCTCTTGTATATTCCTTTGTTTCAAGTGGCTCTCAAAAGTTTCCGCACAAAGTCTGGAACATAAGGTTGCTGCTTACAAATTTTGATCCTTAACCCGGAGGTTCTTCTCCTACTTATAGAATATAGGAGGGAAAGTACAAATGGGAAATCTAAGCGAATCAAGCACAAACAAGTAAAGATGACATTTGACAAACATCCTCCACTAAATTTTTCTTAAGTGACACATGTATCACTTAACTAATAGAATTGTTGCACATGACTTTAAGTAATGGTTTCAAAACCAATAACTAAAAAGTCTTACAATTTCATCCGAGAACATGGAAAATAGAAGAAGAAAGAATAGAAGAAGAAGTCAAGCCAGCTATAACATTTATGTCTTCTTTTTGTTCTGATATTAGATATACTTGTTGAACATGTGATTCAACATCTTCCCATCCATTTTAGCCACTGCTTCCTTCTCTGTCCTGAAATGTAGCAATCATTCATTCAACACTTTGATGCACGCTTCCACATCTTCCAAGCTCACTCAAACCTCGCAATATCTACCTGTAGTGCCACCAGTCTACTAATAGAATTCATCGTGAAAGGCTTAGTAGCCTTATCAATTTTATTTTGTACCATTAGAAGAGACCCTTCTAGGGAATTAGGTACTTTGCTAGGAACGATCCGCACGTATGAAGTAACATTCTCGACCACTTTCTCCTCAGTGAAAGAAATGATATTGTCTGGTAAGGATGATGTCCTACTCTCAAGTGCCTGCATCCTCTTCAGCAAAACTCTGCAGATCTCCAAACAGAAAGATACTACAAACTCCAGCTGCTTCCCCTTCTCAACTGATCCATCCGGTACAATTTTCTCTGCAACCAATACATCTCCCGGCAGCTTGTTGATCTCGGCCAAAGTACTCAAGTTACTCTCAGCAACTGTGTTCATATCTACTATGCTCGTCACCAGTTGCTTCAGCTGATTTGCTGCATCATCCATAACCTTTAGGCGGGCTGACACCTCTCTAAGTTGTACAGAAGCTTGACGAATAATCAGGTTCTTCCATTCGTCAATAGCTTTCACTTGATTGCTTGCATCCTCCATTTCCTACATAAGATGATCACTCACCTGCTCTGAAATGGGCTGAATGGAAGGTTTAGCAACCTTGGCTATGATCTCACACAATTGAGATACTTACTTCTAAAGCTCATCTTTCTCCACCTTTTCTCTATCAAGCCTAAGGAATAGAGCATCTATCAATGTCTGTGTATCTTGTTTCAATCCTTCTGTGGTAGCTTGACCGAGGCGTACTCTGGTTCTTCGTAACATCTTTTGCCGCAAGTTCATCCTCTTTCTTTCCTTTTGCCGGAATTGACATCTCAGCAAACTTCTGCCCCAACTCCTCGATGATCAACCTAGAAGTTACTTTAGCAACTTTAGGCCTTCTGTCTTTTCCGCCTAGACTGTGGAGTAGTTGTAAGTCGTGTTCTTCCAAGTTCATCTCCACTCTCACTTTTGGAACCAAGCTGCATGAAGCTAACCATTCCAAGAAGTTACTACTTAGAGAATGAGAAGTCGCTGAGTGCACTACCAT
This sequence comes from Taxus wallichiana var. yunnanensis, assembly GCA_018340775.1. Classification (NCBI taxonomy): domain Eukaryota; kingdom Viridiplantae; phylum Streptophyta; class Pinopsida; order Cupressales; family Taxaceae; genus Taxus; species Taxus wallichiana. The sequence goes on along the minus strand of CM031236.1, from coordinate 476,357,121 downwards.
CTCCCGCTCTGCTTCCTTTCCATTAGAAAGTGCCACATTGTCATGGCTGCCATCTTCTGAATCATCCAAGGACAAAGATCTTTCGAACTCGCCATTTGTAGTTTCAACGCTCGTGCTTAGAACAGGTGATGAGCAAATGAGTGGTGAGGAGAGAAGATAAATGTTTCCAGATTTAGTCGAGGCATGTAAGTGTCCTACGAGGTGCAACATTTGGTGAAGTAGTAGTAGATGCTATAGAAACCGAAACTAAAGTTATGGCCTTGGAAGTGATCTTCTCCTTTGATTGATATCTTCTATGTACTTTCAACTTCTCGGACCTTCTGCTACTTTCTCCTCCATGCTTCCACTTGAGGGAATATCCTACGCCAAAGTTACCTGTGACTTGATTCATCAATGCTTCATCAAGGCAGTATCCCTTCGTCAGCAACCAGTTTGAAGTATTCACCAAAACAACTCCAGACCTTTCTTCAATCGTGTTGCAGCCTCCTACGTTATCTTGAAGTATGGCTCTATCTCCTCCCATTTGATGGTAAGTGTCAAGTAACACATTCCCATCATCTTTAAGATCCGCAGGTATCCGCACTAGTCCAAAGTTGAACACTTGCTTTGTTGATAGCCTATTGAAATCCCTCTTTCTAACCTCGTACTCACTTTTGCACTTCATCCAAAAATCCTCCAATGAAGGCACATGTGGGTACTCCTAGGAGATCGTCTTCCCGACTACTCCAAATGGATCAAAGTTCAGATCGTGCCATGAAGAACTCTTGCTCATACTCAGATAACATCTGCATCTCCATCCCTCGGGCTCTATAAATGCTCTGCGATTATAATGTTTGTGATGATTGGAAAGAAGCTCGTAGACTTGTGTCGTTTCGATTGAAGGTCGTGTATCTCCACAAGTTGCGTGCTCAGCTCCATGGCAATCATTCTATCACTCGGATATCTGGGCTTCTTTATTGGTTCTCCAGAAAAGCCCGTAACCCTGAGGTATGTGAAATCTGCAAACTGAATGAATAGACTGCCAATCCTAGATACGGCTTCCCACGCTTCTTTGCTTACCCTATTGGCCTTTAGGTCCTTGTCTAGCCTGTAAATGAAATCGTAGAAGAATCCATCATTAACCACTTTGAAATCCTTCTCGCACGCAGGTACAATAAGCTATGGGTAGCACTCGAAAATGGGGTCCTTAGAAATAATGCCACATCTATCCAGCTTGGAGAAGATGCCTTGTGAAGCTGCAGCGTACACCAAGTAGGAAGTCATTTTGAAGCTGAAAGTACACTTCACGTTCTGGAGTTGCTCACCAATGTTGTCACTAATAATTTCCAACCAATTGATTATGGAATCAACCTTGTTGACTTCAATGGTCCTGATGAAAGCATACATCCATGTACGGAAAGTGTAAGCATTCGCCTCGCCATTAATCCTACATAACAATTTGACAATATCATTGACCTCCTGCACCAAATTGGACTGTGGAAGAGTTCTTGGGAACTTAGAAGGAGATCTAGGCTTCTTCATGTATCTGTTATTCATTATGCTCACGCAGTCAACTCTATGCTTCTCCCACCTGCTGCTGCCAGCATCCTGAAGGCTAATGGAAGTCACCACCTTTTGCACCAGAATCTTCAAACAATAATTGATGAACTCTGCATCTAACCAAATTATTGTTTTCCTGTAGCATCTCGCACTAATTTGGATGAAGGATGGTAAGATCTAGCGCACTCCATAACAAACTTTGGCAAGCTAATTTTGTGTATGGAAAGGTTATAGCTCGAATAATTCCACTGCTTTTAACCACACACATGAGTGAAGTCTTTCCACTCTGGATCTATCAATCAATTCGAAAAGAGGTTTGGACCTAGATCTGTGTCTCCTATGTCTGCAAATTTGGAAGTGATGCATGACTCCGTTGTGCTTTCTTTTTCATCTCTCTTTGCCATGGCTTTGTCTATCTTTGTCTGAATAATTCTTTTTCTTCTTACTTGGCGATTTCTTCAAAATTGGTGCAGATCTGGATAATTCTTCAGATTCGGAGGATATATTCAATGTATTGGACATTGATTAGAGCTCCTTTTCTTTTGTAAAGCACATGTAATGAATTCCTGTAACTAATTCAGACAAAGATGGCCACCGGAGCATGAATAGAGTATTTTAATTGTAAAAATATGCACTTTTCAAGCCTGCTGCCCCAAAAATTGATGTCTAATTTGTATGCAAAGAGAGCATGAATTTTTCCAACTTCACCTGAGCACCTATAACACTTATGCAAACACAAATCAACCTCCTTCAATGCATGCACAAAATTAGAAGCTTTTAGCCTTGATTTCACCTTTGTCTGAGCAAAAATCCTCTTCAAATGGGGCGCACTTTTCCTCCGGGCTGCACTTCTTTACCTGTGAATTAAATAATTCATCCTTATGGCAGTCCATGCTTATATAACCCTCATAATTCTATAATTAATAATTTCCCTTCTTATTCCTAGCAATTAATTAATTAAAAATCATGCTCTTCTCTTTAACTGATGTCCTAAAATTGCATGATTAAGTACATCCATCCATTAAATTAAATTTAATCAATTTAATCATCCACTTTTCACTTCACTTAAGCTTCACAGTGTGCTTTGACCATAGCCACTGAAAATAGAATTTAATTTAATCATTAAATGCTTTAAAAAGCATTATATCTTTCCCAAAAGGGGCACACTTTCTTCATGAAGGGGCAGCCATTAAATAAATAAATATATTTAATTTTAGATAATCTATTTGCAATTGATTTATTCCCCTTGGCTTTGTTGACTTTCTTCCATGCTTGGGTGCCTTTTTAGAAGAAGAATTAATTAATTAAATCACTTTAAAGGTTGTCATGTTCTCCTTAAAGGGGCCCCACTTTTTGGCTAAAGATAATTCTATTTTTAAGAATTTATGGCAATGGAAATTTTTACCCTGCAAGACAGCCCCAGAAATCCCATGATCCACTTAAGTGATTTGACTTTGACAATGGGATTATTTACCATGCATGGCAGACAATAAAATCCCATGATTTCACTTAAATTACTTTTCTTTTATTTCACCATGGGAATTTTTACCTGTAAGGCGGGTAATAAATTCCCACCTTCTCGCCTCTAATTTTCCCACTGCAACTTAAGTGACTTTTCCATTATGGGAAAAAGTACCCTGCAAAGACAGGCAATAAATTCCCACCTGCCTACTACTTCTATTTTTCCCATGATCCACTTAAATCCTTTGTTTTCTAAAAATGCGCCCAACCCCCAGGGGCTTTTTTAGTACATGACTTCGCTTTTTCCCAATGGAACCGGACCTCCGATGGCAACTTCCTTCTGGCACAATGTGCGTATGTGATCTCTGAATACTTTAGGCCAAGAATTGGGCTAACCCGACAAAGGAATTGATCTAAATAAATTTCACAGAAAACGAAACGGAAAACACAAAAACATGAAAAATTGCCAAAAGTCACAAATAAAGCCCAAAACTTATTCCTAGTTAAAACCCTTATGGTATATAGGAATAATGATATGTTCGATCACAATAGGGTTAAAACGGAGCACAAATTGCCTCAAACGGGGCTCAAAATAATTAAATACAAATTTCCCGCAGACAAATCCCGATGACAGAATATAACAATTTTGGGCATCTGGGTATTTGGCAAAAAAGGCTAATATGGCTCTTTGGGAATATCTTGATGCAATACAAGAACTTTCAGGCAATAAAAACACAAAACGACCCATTATTTTAAAAGTACGAATTTTTTTCGAATAGGGTAGTCACAGATTTCAAGATGAAATCTGGGGGACACCATAGCCCAAGTGCCCAATTTCAATCACACCTCAATTAGGTGATAGGTCCCTTGAGGCACCCCTTAAGAGAAAGATGCATCAAAACCTTGCACAAAAAAAAAAAATAAAGCAAGCATACAAAATGAGGTGTATATACTTTCCAGTCAAAGGTCCATTAAATACTCAAATAATATGAGAAAACTTAATAATTTTGATAGGCCATAGTTGTGTATTTCTCAAGAGAAAATGGATAATGCAGATTTTTAAAGAGAAACACAAGATAAATATTCAAATGTGAAAGTACCACCAAATATTCAAGAAAGTGTGGAACATTATTCAATTGTTAGAATATTCCAATTGAAAGGAAACCTAAAATAGACATGTCTTCTAAAAGGTCTATATTTCAAACCTTTTATGCTTATCATATTCCTCTTGTTACCTCTTCTCGAAAGACACAACCAAAACTTTGAGCAGTCAAGGAACAAACTTAACATCATCAATATTGGCCATCATCCACCAAAACACACCCAATGTTTCAGGTGTTTGATTTTATCTAGAATATTTCTAAGCAAGAAGTGGCACTAGAAAGATTAATTATAGTGGAACCCGAGTTACTTAACCAAACTCGACTCGAGATGTTACAACTAAAGCTCACCATGGATGATCTCATCAAAGGGAAAGTTTCTACCGTATAAGGATGTGTAATGGAAGGAAAAGTTTGAATATAGTCATTTCCATAAATGGTCAAATGTCAAGGAAAAACTTGTTTAAAGGTGAGAAGTGTTTTATTCCCCTAATCTATACCATTTATAAGGCTATGTGTAGGCTGACCTATGACTTATATAACATTTATATTTATATTCATTAGTTAGTTATTCATTATGTCTAAACTAATAATAGTGAAAAGGTAAGTAATCATACTTATATATCTAGGTAATTAAATCTCTCCCATAGGTGTGAAGAGTGTGAGTTATTATCTTATTAGAAAATTTAAGAGGTTTCCCCCTCAAAATTTCTTAGTAATATATTATATATTATGATATATTTCAATTTTTATTCAAGTAATTCCATTACATGTATAGTGAAAACATGAGCAATAGCCCCTACCTTAATAATCTAGTGTTCACATTATTAATTATTGTAGTAATTATTTATTAAAGATTAGTTGTATATGTTTGTTATAACCAACAATATATACACTATATAATTTTTGCACTCTATTGTTATAAATGGGTCATCCGAGCTATCACGAACAACAAAGCTCAAATTACTAATCCACAACTTATGTTGCAAGCCTTTGTGTGCCATTACAAGCTTGTCTATCAAGCTCATTCGACCTCACGCAGCTCGCCAGAGCCAATCTTGACCTATGCTTGGGGTTTGTGCCATGCAAGCTTTCAAGACACAAAAGGTGATTTGTGAAATAATGCTCTCCATTGAAGACCTCCACGAAGCCATAATACAAATGGCTAATGATAAAGTGCCGAGCTGTGACGGATTCCTGTGTGAATTCTATAAAAATCTCTGGGATTCTATTGGGCAAGAGATTTTTCAAGTCTATCTGGAAGGGTTTCAAAACCACTCCCTAGGACCATGCATTAACAAGGGGAACATCAAGTTTATCCCTAAGAAAGGTGACCTTGAGAAAATCACTTGTTGGTGGTGATTACGCTGCTTTGAATGTCTCCTACAAAATCATTGCCAAAGCGTTAGCTATGCGATTACGTAATCTTCTACATGTTATTATTCAACTAGAGCAAATAGGCTTCATCTGGGCGTTTTAACTGGATAACATCATCACGGTTTGAGAAGGCATGGAATGGGCTTACAGATCTCATCAGGCCGTTGTGTTTATCAAGATTCACTTTGAGAAGGCTTATGATCGGATTGAATGGCCTTTCATCCTCGCCATGCTTCAAGCCCTTGGATTTGGACCTATTTTTATTCAAACCATCAATATGCTCTTTGCATACGTATCTACTCAAATCTCCATCAATGGCCTTAGCTCGAGCCCTTTGGAATTTTTTGATCTATCAGGAAAGGTTGTCCTTTTTCATTTGCCTTTGTACGTATTGGCGGCCGAAGGATTTGGTTATCTCTTAGCCCATGCCAAAGCTCAAGGTCTTGTGTGTGGAATCTCGCTACTTGAAGAGCCCGATTCTTAGCTCCTCAATGGGAATTTTACAGATGATTCCTTCCTTATGCTTATCAAGGATGAGAACAACATTGACAATGCTATGCAATGCTTGGATACTTTTTGCTTAGTGTCTGGTTCATCCATTCAATGGCGAAAAACTCAGTGTTACAGGCAATCTTTCCTTCCTGCGTCGAGACTGGCTTGCCAAATATGATTGGAAAACTCTGCAGCATGGTGAGATTTTCAAATTCCTAGGTATTCCTTTTACTTTTCAAGCCTCCCGTCGATCTATGGCATTATGTCATTCAATGGGTGGAAAAAAAAGCTGGAAAAATGGCTTTACAGACCTCTATGTCAGGTGACAAATTCCAAATTTTCTCTAAAGTTCTAGTTGCTACCCATGTCTACTACTCGTCTTGCTGGGTTCCTTCCAAGGCCTCCATCCAAAAGTTGGAAAAGATACTCAAAGCTTTCCTCTGGGCTAATGCCTCTACTGGCAAAGGTTTTCATCAAGTAGCTTGGGATATATGTTGTCTGCCCTGTAACTCTGGAGGCCTTAGGCTTATCCACATTCAACGCCAAGGACAAGCTCTCTATGCCAAGTGGATTATCAAAAGCATCAATGGCAAAGAAGCTTGGAAAATTCTCATACAACATGCCATCAATGAAGGCTCTCCTTAAACATCGCCTTGCATGGAAAGGCTTAGGGTATGTAAATTTTCTCATCACCCATGTGCCTGTTAAAATTGTTGGCACTTTTGTGCTTAAAAGTATCTAGAAAGTGTGGGAATGTGTCAAACCATGGATTTTATGGAAAGGGGATGGATTTCACAATGGGTTATCTCTTAACCAACAATCTCTCTAGTGGTCACCAATTTTTCAATCCTAAGATTAATGCTTAGTAGAGGTCCCGAGAATATTTGTGCCTAAATTCTTCAAACAAAGAATTCTCACCATCGAGGACTTCTTCTGCAAGGGCACACAATCCTGGTTTTCTTGGCTGGATTTTAAAGCTCTGTTTCGGCTTTCTAACCAAGACCAGGATACTTTCAATGTTGTGATCAATTCGATTCCTGATCACATGCTACATAAGATTGTTGTGCACTCTTCTCGCCCTTGGTGGATAGATTGGAAGTGGTATGTTGATACCCCTTTCTGTAACTATAAAGCCAACAAAGGATATCAATGGCTCTCACCCCATTTTCCCATGGTGGACAAAATTAACTCTCATTGGGGAATTCATGCCACATTGTCTACCTGGGGAAGATGGTTTGAGAATGTTTGGAATATATGTGTGGAGCCCAAAATTTATCACTTTCTTTGGTGCATTCTACACCAAGGCCTTCGTATCGGGGCTGTCTTGTTCAAATTGGAATTCGAGCTTCCAAATGCCCCTTTCAGGCATCTGGAAACAATTTTGCATGTCTTCCGGGTTTTTTCCCAAAGCTCAAATTTCCTAGAACTGGACCCATACTTTTTCTTTCATCACGGCCCCACTATTTCACATGGAAACATATCCTCTTGGGATACAATCCCAAACTCTTGCCTATGTTCACCCAGATTTGGCATGTTTTCGGAGGAGATTTTATTTTAGATATGGAAAGAAAGAAATGCTTTTTTCTTTGCTAATTCTGTAGTTGATCAATCTTTCTCGATTTATAATAAATCTATGGTGATCTCCAATGTGCTCCTATAGATCCAAGTCCAAAAAAACAAGGTGGCGGAGAGGTGGACCACCTGCAGACTTTCTTTACAACACTGGGGGAAGCCCCATGTAACATTACTCGAGTGCCTCCATCTCCCACTAGGCACTCCTTGCCTTCATCCTGTGGAGGCCAACATAGCAGATCTCAACACCGTGCCTTTAGTCGTAACCGCTGCTCTCTCAGTGGTGAGTCATCGGCATAGTCATTCGCCTGTGCGCCATCGAGGCCAGGGCTCACCGCCACACTCCTCTGCTCGCCAGTAGGGCTAGGGATTGCCACCTCAACATCATGGGTGGAGGTATCCGCCACAATCATCCAATCACTAGTAGGGTGGGTTATCCTTCTACCATAACCCGCACCACGCCACTGGCGATCATTTGCCCACCCTGCCATCCTTTGGAAAATTCTCGCACTCGGCCTCACCATTTCTACGTACGAGGAAGCGACCACGAGGAAGAACCTGCTACTAGTTGGGAGATTCCATACATTGGCAAAGATCTGCTGGTTCGGGGTGGCTGGATGATAAGGATCTGCCCGCCTCGGGCATGTTTGTTGTTGTTTGATTTTGCCTTTGTTTTTGTTAGGGCGATGTTTTTGTTTCGTTGTACTTTCCTAGGCTCAGCCTAGTTTGACTTTTGTTGTCCTAGGCTCAACCTAGTTTGTTCATGGTTTTGGGGCGTGCTCTCATACCGCCCACTTTTTTTGTTGAAATCTATCTTGTATCTTATTGCATTAATATAATATAAGATATTTTTCATAAAAAAATGGGTCATTTGTTTCCTATTTTGTAGGAGGTAATTTTCCTATCTCTATGGATATATGATAGCCATTTCATTAGAAGAAATAATAGATTGAAAAACATTATTTTTCTTTGTGATTTATAATGTGCTCATTAACGTTGTATGGGTTTCTAATAAAATTCTCAAGGGCAGCCTCGTGTCTATATTTTGTGGGGAGTTTGGATGCCTATATTTGTATGAACTAAGGTAGTTTTACGTTCTGCATCCATTTAGAGGATTCTTGTGGTCTGCGCACTCCATAAACTATTCAAACCCTAGATAGCCTCTCATAACGTCCAATCTTATGCTCTATAATTATTCAGTTGTTGAAGGAATTGGCGATATCCAAGAAAGTAAAACATCATTCTGTGCATGAATCTTTGTGATTGGTTGAAATGACAACAACCAAACTCGTAAGAATGCATTTGATGTCTGGGTGGTTCATTCTCTATGCCAGTATTGTGAAGAAGAAATGGGAAGCATTAGAACTAGGCTATGCCAGGATTGTTAATATCATCGAGGCCTTTTACCAAAGAGAGATCTCCATTATCGCTAGCTGGCTCATCATCATTACCACACAAATTTTGGGATATGGATGTGGTGTCCCTCCACACTCGTTCAGGTGTCTCTCTTCACGAGAAGCACATTGGAAAGGGCATTTTAGGTAGGAAGTTCTTCTTTATTGCAATGACATGCAGTTTTTGTTATTATGTATTTCCTGGGTATTTATCACAGGTGTGTTGGATTTGGCCTCGGTTGGCGACAGATTGGATCTGGGACTAGGCACCTTCACTTTGGATAGCATTATTTCTATTCACTCCTCTGGTGTGCTATAATGAATGTGTTGGTCGAATACTTGGTTTTGCCTCTCGCTTATTGAGGAAGTAATACATGTACATTTAGCTTGGCATCAATACCTTCTACTCTTCATGCAATCTGGTCATCTATGGTTATACATCCACGTAATACATGTTTTCTTCTAGGTATTCTACTATATTTAGATAAATTATTTGTTAGAAATTTGGTAAGGCCATTCCTTAAATAAGTCAAATTGTTAATTAAGTGATTCGAACTGTAAATATGTATTGTTGTGATAAGAAAAAGTAATTTAATATTACTTGTTTATAGTTGTCAAAATAATGTGTTAATATTGCATCGTTTGGTGTCATTTAAAGTCTAGAGATTTAAATGTCACAAATTTATTTTTTGTCAACTAGTCAAATGGATTTCTTGTAATAGTTATGACTATAGTCAATATTCATTATTTGAGTAATTATTTTCGAGGTCAATTTATACTTTGTCATTATTATCAAAATTATTTCATAGAGTCTTTGTCATGACCACATTGTCAAAGTATCCTTTGAGTTGGTTTTAAAATGTGTCATTTTTTGTTAAAAGAGTCAAATAATTAGTAAAATTATTTTTGCGTCGTCAATGTTGAAAAAGTGGCACTTTGTATTGTCAAGTTAATCAAATAGGTGATTTTAGGATATTTTTATCGTCTAGTCAAAAGAGTCAAGTTGTTAAAACTGTAAAAATTAAAAAAATTGCCTCACGGACGTATTTTCGGTGGAATTTGATGTCCGAGTTGTAATTGAGCTCCATGATCAAATTTAGCTGAGTTATCAACTTCACACCGAGGATGGAGGAAAATGGAGGTTGGAGGTCGATCAATGACCTCTCGTCAGTCGCCAACAATGAGGCCACATAGATGGTTTGGTGACATTTTTCGCTTGTTTCGGCCAATATTCCTAGTTTTCGGTGTTCTGTTGTCTTTGTGTGTTGAATAAAACCCTTTTCAAAATTCCGGGAAGGTTCATGTTTTCAGAAGACTCACTTTTGGGGAGCAGGAGAAGATTACAAGGTAGACTCGGGGATGGTTATCCAGTTAGTGCCTAGCTTGTGGATCTTGGAGATCTAGAATTCAAGTGCCCTAGGAGGAAGGGAAAGTCCCACATGAACCCAAAGAGGTAGGGAGTATTCTTGTGTAATTTGGCTGATCACTAAGCATTTACGAGGGTAAAGAGATAATCTATGGAGTTTGTACCTGGTCTAAGAAATGCTTTCAGGAGGTGGTTCAACTTCTTCAAAATATGGTTTTTCCCCATGTTCACATTAAGGAGGTGAAGATTAGTTAATAATAGTGTTCACACTTTGAGGGAGTGAATGTTAGGAATAATCTAGTGTTCACATTATTAATTATGGTAGTAATTATTTATTAAACATTAGTCATATATATTTGTTATAACCAACAATATATATACTATATAATTTTTGCACTCATATTGTAATAAACGGGTCATTTGTTCCCTATTTTGTAGGAGGTAGTTTTCCTACCTCCATGGCTATATAATAGTCATTGTATTAGTAGAAATAACAGATTCTTTGTGATTTATTCTATGCTCATACCTTCATATAGGCTTAAATTTTTTTGAATTTAGTTGGAGATTGAAGGCTACAAATAAAATTTTGAATTCGGTTTGAGATTGAAATTTTTATTCTAAATAGAAAGAGACTAATTTTACTATTAATTAAAAACACTAATATTTTTAAGTTATCTAATTAAATCATATATATTTCAATACATAGTCATATAATCAATGATACTTATAAGAGATACTTTATTTCTTAAGTACCACTTTGTAAAGAAGTAATATGAAGTATCATGCATGTGAAGTATCATGTGTCAATGCATGAGGAATAAGGAAGAATTTGATGATTGAGAACACACAACTTAAAGAAGATGAAGCATTACGGTGGGTGATTGGTTGAAAAGGAAGATGAATTATTTCAGTTCATGTAAAATGTTTTTCATGCTCAAATATGATGGTTAAAGTTATTGAAGGTGTTGAAATCTAGAGTATGCATATATGAAGATGTGTATTATTATTTTGAAAACTCTCCAAAAATAATTATTAACAACCATAATACATTCACCCACATACATGCATATACTATAAATCAATGATAGCGTAAAATAAAGATGTACCCCATATTTATAATTTGGATAGCATCACTACCTCTTTTTATTAAAATCTTTAACTTGAATTCACTAGTATACTCATAAATCTCTTCTACAATGAATACCTCAAACATTATTGTTGTTGCAAATCAGCACCACCCCCGGATGCAAATCGGGTTTCTAAGTTGATGTTTCGGGCATCCAGTGTGATTGCACAACATTGAAACCTCTCTCAAGTGTGGGACTTGTAAAAATGAGAAAGGAATCTCCGAGAGAAGGTGGTTCTGCTCCTAAACTACCCGCCACAATCTACTCTAATGCAAGGGAAACTAACTATGCTAATCTAAAATTCCAAGGACCAGGGAGAGAGAATGCATAAAATGAAAGCCTACAGATAAAGCGGTGATACACCGAGAAAAGGAGTGGTGAACATCTATCAAAACTGCTATGAACACAGCTCCAACCTTGCAATGAACATTTAAACGTGCACAAATACCTGCAATGAAGAGAGGCAAGAAGAAAACAAGCAAAAATACGAGCAAGGATGGACAGATGCATCACAAAACACGTTTTTTGTTGCTCCAGAAGTTTGCACAGAACATCATTTTAATGGTAAAAGGCAAAAAAACCATTACGGTGCGGGGAGGAGGTTCAAACTCCATTTTCAACCCTGGGGAAGAAAAGAAAGGAGAGCAGAGCAGAAAAGATGATCCCCCTTTGAAAAATGAGCCAAATCTGGCTTTATACAATGCATGGGTCGAGCCCAGGAGAGAGAAAATGTGTAAAAACGTGGGAGCCATTCCTCATTGAATGAAGATGCATTAAAACAGCATGGGCATCCTTACAGACCCATGCCACGACATTTTGACCATCTTTGGAGAAGAATGCGACCCATTTGCATTAAAACTGGTTGTTGAAACGTCAGTTCTGGCCATTACCACGCGCCAGAGACGTTTCTTGATTTTCTCTCTCCAAACTGAACCAAAATGTAAGATTGACCCTAGAATCATGTAGGGAATTTCACCATCTTTCCATTGATATAAAGAACGTGAAAAACCGAGCTCTGGATCGAAAGATATGGCGATTTGAAGATTTAGGGAAAAAGCAGGCCAAATCGGGTCGGCGGGAAATTTTTTGAATATTTTCCCACGCATCGCCAGTCCAGGTGCCACGTGGTAAAATTTAATTGGTCGCGGGCCCTTCCTGCTCCATTTTACTTCATTTTAGCCTTTGGCAGATTTTCCAACATTCCCACGCTCCGCCACTTGGATGACACGTGCCAGGCTCTGGTTCATCCGCGGACTCATCCTTTGAAAATTTCCCACGGGTCGCTTCGTCATTTTGACTTGGACACGTGTCAAAACCCCATTGGATGCGGGTTTGACCCTCCAAAATTTCCTTACAGATTTTCCAATTTAAGCGCCGCTGACACGTGGTGAGATTCCATTCGTTGGCGGCTCTTTCAGATTTTCGCGTCCCATGCGTCCCTCGCGTACCTTTGGCCTGGCTATCCCAGACAAAAAACTCCTACTTCGGCCGATTCGGGCTTCCTTGTCCCAGCTGTCTCGGCCCTATTCTTCTAAACTACCCGAAATGGACCGCCTTTTCGGCTTTTACCAGGCTTCGCGTCCCGCGTACCCTACGGCCCAGATGTCCCAAACCGCGCGATAACAACACCTAGTCATTTTTTCCACCTTCGGCCGGTTCACCTTTTCACGTCCCGCGTGCCCCGACGCCCCCAACTGTCCCCACTCTGCGTGGACCACTTGGCGGCTTTTCGCCCGATTCGCGCCTCGATGTTGTTGGTCATCAAATAGGACTTCAAGAAGAGCAACGGTCGGGGGACAAGAAGTCCCTCCTCTTTAATGGGAGAGGTTCCCTTATTCAAAACGAACCTATTTACACATATACAAAGTATGGTTTTCTTGTGGAACATAGATATTATGAAAGTGTTTTGTTTAAGGATCATCAATTACAAAAGGACCGAGGAATAAGAATGCGAGAACGAGCAGAAAGGCACCATTCAGAATTATAGATGACAGAGTAATTCCTTATGCATGCGAGGGTACAACGAATTAGAACAAGATCATTTGTATCATATTAAGAAGATGAAATTTGAAAAGACACAAAGTTCTGTAAATAACATCTGTGAGAATACAAAGCTTCTCAGCATAATACAGACAAATAATCTAATAAAAGTAAATGAATAGCTTGGGAAAAAAGGAAACCGGATAGACAAAGAATGAAAAGTCCTTCTGTATTGATTTCTTTATGATTTATTTACACTTTCAGAAATAAGCCAAGTTCTTCCCCCTTCAAAATGGTGAGGAGAGGCCATTATATAGTTTACAAATCAGTTACTCTCGGTAACTACTTCTTTTAACTAAAGATTAGTTAAAGGGTTGCAAATCGCAATACCCCAACTAATTACAACAAATCCGAGAGAAAGAAGGGGAAGAGAAGAGAAGAATTAGGAGAAGAAGACAGGTGCTTATGACTGGGAGGGACCCACTAACTTTAAGATCTGCTGTCTGAATCTCTTCAACGCCTCGGCTATGTCTCTGCCACGTGGGACTGATGTGTTGCGGTAGACTGAGTCCAAAATCCGAGGCACTTCTCCATTTCCTTATCAAACTTGACATGAGTATGATAGTCTTTATTTGCTTCTTGATGGCGAGATTGAAGAGAGCATATCTCCTTCATTTTTTCTTTGGAAATGGAGCTTTCCTTGAATAGATCACCCTTGACAAAAGCTCACGAATTGAGCTTTGATTTCTTGTAGGGAGAGAGGCACACACGAAGTCTCATCGTAAAGATGGCAATGTATATCTTTGAAAGCGGATCTGACTAGTGTTTTGAAGGCCTCACCCATACGCCGGCTATTCCTCAATTCTCCCAAAGCCTCCTCCAGGACCTTTATCTTCCATCCACGCTTGTAGACCCGGGACTTTGACAAATTATCCTTTGTATCCTCAAAGACTTTGCTTGCCATAAAATATTTTCATCTGTTTGTCCCATGAGGCGGAGGTCTACTATCTGTTGCTCAAAAGTTTAAGTTCTTTATCAATGCTCCCAATAGTGGAGGAGAGCTTCATTGCTGCAGTTGTTCACCTTCTCGTGGAGTTTGAAAGCTTCATCAATGAAATTCAATCCCATGACAAGCATATCATCCACCATGGCCTCCATAGCTCTCTGCCATAGACAAATACTTGTGCATATCTTTGATACTCTGTACTTCATCTTGGCTCAAAATTACAGGTGGTGGAAGAGTAGTCAATGGGTAGGGTCCAAAACTTTGTCCTTAGACAAAAGAGATTTGATGAAACCTGTAAGAATCTGGGCTTGTTCTTCCAACTGTTCTATGGTTTGTTGCCCTTTCTCTACCCTCCCAATGACTCTTGTGATTGTTTCCTGAAGGTTGTGGATCTCACCCTCAGGGGTAGACTCTCCCATGGGAATTCTTGAGAGTTCCAGGTCAGATGCCTGCAAATCCTGCTCTGGTTTATCTACCATAGGCTTGGCTATCTCCAGGAATTGCTGGCCCTGAGCATCAGACACTATCTGGAGGTAATTCTAGATTTTTGGCGTGAGAAGGAGGAGTAGTGCCTAACAAGGCTGCCACAGCATCAAAATTTGGTCCTGAGCTCCGAGAGGAAGACTTTCTCTTCCTACTGTCAACAAGAGGCTGCACCCATGCAAAAGAGGAGGAGGAAGAAGCAGGTGGGGCAAGAGGACCAAGAGACAGAGAGCTCATGGCGCCCAAGGTTTGTACTGTTGTTGTCTCGAGTTGAGACATGAGTGGGGCGCTTGAGACAACTGGTGCAGAGGAATCAACAGTACTTGGAAGTTCAGTGCTCTGGACTTCTTTGTCCTTATCCATTGGAGCTTCAGGGGTGCTTGCAGGAGCTGGCACTTCACTTTCTTCACTTTCACTGAGAAAAATAATGTTCTCTGGTCCCAAAGGCAATTCTGCATGCTTTCTCAGGGGATCTTCTTCCACAGGCTCTTTCTTAACTTCTTTGAATTTTTTCTGATACACCTAGGTGGATGAGGAAGGAGTAGAGACTGCAGGTCCTTGAGTTGACGAGGCAGGAGGGGTTTGCACAGGTGCTTCTGATCTGGGAGTTGATGCTTCCCTCCTTGGTGTTGAAGCATCCTTGGAGGAGGATTCCCCTGAGTGCCTCCTAAACTCACGAACTTTCTATCAAACCGGATCTTGGTCTGACTAAGACTAGGGCCGGATTTCAGCCAAATCATCTTTCTCCTTTTTGAACCAATCCAAGTCCTCGAGGGAGTGTGCTTGACCACATTGTCATACTCATACGAGTATAGGTCGAGTTGTCATCCTTGAGCCCTTCGGGAACTTGTACAAGCCGAGTTCTTGGATTAATTATAGAGAAAACCTACCGTAATGCCTCCTTCTGGCTTCAAAATCATTAGCACAGTCAGCCCAATAGTCTTCCGTGTCTGCCCTATGATGATAGGTTATCTTGATATTCTACTCAATAAAATTTTTTAAGTCGAAGCAAGTTCTGGGCCTGAAGAAATGGACAGTAATGGGAGCTAGAGCCCTTTCTATATTTTGTGCATCCAGGGCTGTTTTGCAGGTGTAGTTTCCCAAAGAGATGGGGAAGTGCAAACCAGTAATTTTCTTGTCTCTGCAGGTTCTATGCAATTTGTCCAATTTCCTGCATACTTCTATCAAGGCCATCTTGTCACTGCAGAACATAGGAAGCCTAAGAGGAGTGCTCTCATAGCCAGCAAGTCTGATATAGGAAAATTTTCTGAATTGGATAAAATAAGCACCGTAGTGCGATATCAGACTCATGGCTTCATCAGAAAATCTTCTCGCCGTGTCACCTCAAGAAGTCTGACCATGTACATGGTGAAAGCATCATTCACCCTTCGGAAATTGCGATTGCTGGTCTCTAGGGTGAACTGCGGGTAGTAGGCATACACGGGGTCATCCTTGTGAGCATCGATGTATGAAAAGCCAAACCATTGCCTCGATGCTGCTAGGGTATACATCAGGTATGAAGTCATATAGAATTTCTTTGTTTGTTGTACATTAGATAGCTGCTCCGCTAGGTTCATACTGATGATCTCTGCCCAGTTGATATTCTGAGTTCCCTCGCATACCATATTGATAAGCGGGCACATCCAGAAATGGAACTCATTTGTAGAGGGTAAACCCATGACCCGAGCCAATAGGATTATGAAATCTGACAATTCTTCATTGAAATCTACACGGAAAAGGGTCTTGGATAGATGAGATGCCCCCTTCTTAGGGTTTTTAAGCCAGGACTTCGCCACCCGCGCCTTATAGTTATCGTTGTCTTGATTGAAAAGAGCCTGTGCTTGATTCTGGGAGACAACTATAGCATTGTCCATTTCTGGAATCCTTAGTGCAGTGCTAATGGCGGCAGCGTCAAGTTTGGTGATGAGCTCCCCATGCACGTTTGTCAATTCACTCGAATCAGGGTTGAAATGAGCCCCGCATGAGAGCACTGTGTCTGCGCATTGCACCGAGATAGGGAAACCACAAAGCTAGACCACTTTGTCATGAATCATTTGTGCCATTGGTGAAGGGTTCGCGTCTGTCATCCTTGTCCAAAAATCTCCAAAGTCAAGGTGGTGAACTTCACTGTCCCCGATATCGGGAATAGAGACTCGAGTGGTGAAATTTGTTCCTGCCCCTAGAAATTTGATCTTCATGTTGATAGTAACTCGGAGAGCAGAGCTGCAAGCTAGACTTGGGATGGAATTGCAGGGGGAATGGATACGCGTAGGAATTTTGATTGCAAGGGTTCGAGCAATAGATAGCATGAAAGCAGTGTGAAAAAATGCATAGGGGCAGTTTCATT
Source organism: Taxus wallichiana var. yunnanensis (assembly GCA_018340775.1). NCBI lineage: Eukaryota > Viridiplantae > Streptophyta > Pinopsida > Cupressales > Taxaceae > Taxus > Taxus wallichiana. The sequence goes on along the minus strand of CM031236.1, from coordinate 476,339,877 downwards.
ATATAGCCATTTAGGAGAGAGAAAGGAAATGAATGCGCATTAAATACATACCTACCAAATTGAATAAGCAAGATATTCGGGTAGAGCGGGAAAAATTAGCACGAATGGCACTTGGTTCATTTGGGACACGAGGGACGAAAGCGCGAAGTACGTGGTTCGGCCGATTCGGGCGATGTGGGGAAAAGATGCACAAATGCTTTTGGGACATGTGGGACGAAAGTACGCGGGATACGCGACTTGGCCGAATCGGGTGAAAATGGAACAACTGGTCTGGGTGAACTTGGGACATTTGGGACAAAAAGTTCCATGGGGCCGAAAAGAATAGACTTGAGTAAACCGCGGCGATCGGGAACAGAGGGCCAATTGAACTTGGGACGCGCGGGACAAAAATGTCAAGCAGACCAAAAAACACACAAAATGACCCAAAAATGTAGATTTTCCCAATTTCTTGACTTTTCACATTATCAGTACAACAGAAAAGACACTTAAACTCAAAATTTTAAATTTTCAACTTCTTAAAAGTAGGGGAATTTTGAGTGGACAACAACTGGCTCCTTCTGGGGATGACTTGGCATAAATTCAAAGAATGAGACAAGGCAAGGATTTAGACAAACTCAGGGAATTAGACCAGTACCTTATCCATTGGGCCACGGAGTCAAAAAGCAAACCAATACAGAGGACAACACACCAAAACAAAGGGAAAGAAAAACAAAACGCTGTACAGAATATACACAAGACTTCCTAATCACCTATGACTTGAACAATTTCAGGTACTGCCCACTATAAGGAAGTGGGAGAGAAGAACCATCCATATAATCAAGGTAAAAAGAATTCTTACCAGTGAAGTGCCTGATCTTGAAAGGTCCGAGCCAAAGGGAATCAAACTTGCCATGGCTGCCACGAGGTTCATGCCTTTTATCCCATAACAAAACAATGTCTCCAACTTGGAAATCTCTGAACCTGGCTTTCTTATCAAACAGGACCTTTACTTTCTGTTGGTGAGTGGATATCCTATCAGCAACTTCCAATCTGTCCTCATTCAATTTGTGAAGATACATGATTCTCTTGTCCAAAGAATCACTAAAACTGGTATCTTCAATGGCCTTCATTAGATGCAAGGCTGGTAGCTCCACTGTTACTGGCAATTGAGCTTCTACTCCATATACTACCTGAAAAGGAGACATCCCAATGGCTCTCTTAGGTGTGATCCTATCTGCCCAAAGAGCATCAAAGAGTTTCTTGTGCCAGTTTCGTTGGGACTCATTGACTAATTTCCTTATAATGGTCACCAGATTTTTATTTGTGGATTCTGCTTGTCCATTTCCCTGAGGATAGTAATCTGAGGAGTGAGCCAGAGAGATGCCATATCCATAGCAAAAATCCATTATCTCGGTTGAAGAAAAATTTGAAGCATTATCTGTCACGATTTTGTTTGGCACACCATACCTTACCAAGATGTTTTCTTTGATGAAACTGCATACTACTTCGGAAGTAGTACTCTTTACTGGAATGGCTTCTACCCATTTGGTGAAATAATCAGTGGCAGTTAATACATGAGTATGACCAGCACTAGAGGAGGGATTAAGTGTTCCAATGAAATCCAAACCCCATTGCTGAAAAGGTTCTTCGATCACAACTGGTTTCAGGGGCAAAGAGGCCAATTTGGGTCTACCCACGAAAGTCTGACAAGCCTCACATTTATCAACCCACTTTGATGCATCTCTGAACAAGGTAGGCCAGTAATATCCTCCACGAAGTATCTTATGAGCAGTGACAGTTGATGAGTAATGCCCTCCACATGCCTGATCATGAAAAGCTGAGAGTAGCTTTTTCTGCTGTTCCTTGTCCACACATTTCAAAAACCTTCCATCCAACCCGCGCTTAAACAAGGCATTTTCCCACAACACATATTGAGTGACCTTAGTTTAACAACCCTCTTTTCTTTGGCAGAAAAATGAGAGGGGCATTCCCCATAGGTGAGAAAATGAGTGATATCAGCATACCATTCGTCAACTGAGCTAAGAAACAGAATGGTAGGAAGACCAACTTTATCCTCCAGTAACTCATGTCTAGCTCCTTCAGCGATGAGTTCACACAGGCCTTTTCCACGGATGAGCTTGGTCGGTTTGATGTCAATATCATATTCTTGAACCTTGGCCACCCAGTTCCCTCTCTTGGATCCAAATTCCTGCTGTGTGAGAATTGAATTGATAGTTGTATCTGGTACCAACACCGTGGAGTGAGAGTTAAGAATGTAAAAATGAAACTGCTTGACAACTTTAACCACTGCAAAAGCATGTTTTTCCATTATGGTGTATTTTAACTCATGATATTTTAGAACATAGCTCATAAATGCAATTGGGAGTTTGTGCTCATTAGAATCTTCCCGAGTCAAAACAGCAACCAAGGTGTTATCCGTGGTGTAGCAATAGATAATGAAATCTTTGCTGAAATTTGGACATGCTAAAACAGGAGTTTTAGCAATGGATATTTTAATACCTTCAAAGGCTTCTTTCCCTTCAGAAGACCAACCAAACATTTGTTTGCCTTTCATCATTTGGGAGATATTCAAAGTTAGCTCTGCAAAATCAGGGATGAACCTTCTCAGAAAGTTGATCTTACCAAAGAAAGAGTGCACGCCCTTTTTGCTGGTTGGAAGAGGAATTTGCTGAATAGCTTGAACTCGCTCAGGATCGATCTTTATACCATCTTTGGAGACAATGTTCCCTAATAATTTCCCCTCTGTGACACAAAAGACAGATTTTTTAGGATTCAAAGAGATCCCATGTTCTCTACATCTTAGCAAAACTGTCTCCAGGTGCTGAAAATGATCCGCCCTTGTTTTAGAATACACAGTCAAGTCATCAAGGTATACAACAATACACTTCCCTTTCAAACTTCCAAAGGCTAAGTCCATAGCCCTCTGAAAAGTAGCACCGGCATTAATGAGCCCAAAAGGCATCCTTTTGTAAGCAAAGGTACCCCAAGGGGTAGTGAAAGCCGTTTTGTGTTGATCTGCAGTATTAACTTCTACCTGGTTATATCCTGAGAATCCATCAAGCATAGACAACATTTCGGATCCCGTTACTGCTTGCAAGACCTGATCCATCATAGGTAAAGGATAATTATCTTTCAAGGAAGCTTGATTCAGATTCTGAAGTCAACACAGATACGAATCTCACCATTTTTCTTTCTAACAGGCACAATATTGGCAATCCATGTTGAATGATGGATAGGAAAAATGATTTTGGCTTTCAACAACTTCTGTATTTCTTGAAAAATGGTGTCAGCTATTTTAGGATTGTATTGCCTCTGCTTCTGTTTAAAAGGCTTAATTCCAGGTTTGAGAGGAATAAAATGCTTGCATATCCTTTGGTTGGAAAGCTTTTAAATCTTCATAAGAGTAAGCAAGAACATCCTTATACTTCTTTAAAAGATCAATTACCTTCTTCCTCTCATCTGATGTGCAACATTTTCCAATGTTCACGAGCTTAGGGTCAGTAGAACTCCCAATATTAATTTTGTCATATTCAGCTGATTGTTGAGGTCCAGTAGAAGCTCTAGACTTCACATACCTGTCGTGTTTATCAAACAGTTCCTCTAAACTCACCAATCCCTTTGGAATCTTGTTTCCCTTGAGTTTGATACATCCATCCTGATCCGTTTCTTCTTCTTGGGTGGCTTCTTTGTCAAAGGGCACACTTTCACGAGGAAAATTGTCGCTTCCTTCGAAGTACAATTGTTCAAAATTATCCTTGAGTTCTAAGAAAGAAAGCAAGTGTTGATCATTATTGAAAACTTGCCAGTTACTTGTATTATCAGGTACACTAGGTCGATGGATCATCTCAATGGTGAACTTATCTTGAGAAAAGTCAGGATGAGGTATGAGCAGTGACCACAGGACTGCTAGTGAATCAGCCCTAGTATTCTTCTCCCTAGGTATTGCTTCAATGGAGAAAGCATCAAGAAATTCAATGGAATCCCAAACCTGATTCCTGTAATGTTTCAACCTTCCATTTTTTACCTGGAAGAGGTTTCTAACTTGCTTGACAATTAGTTCCGCATCCCCACGAGCTAGAAGATTCTTCACACCCTGTTCTTTTGACACCTGGAGTCCAAGAATGAGAGCCTCATACTCTACTTGTATTATTGGTATTTTCAAATTACAACTTGAATGAGAAAGGATGAAGGCTTCCTTCAGGCGACACCAATATGACACCAGCTCCAGAACCAGCTGAGGAACAACTTCCATCGAACTCTAATATCCAAACACCATTAGGATCTTTAGGTGAGACTTTGGGAGGTTGGATTTCTTCAGGAGACATAATCATGTAGTTGCCATGCCCCATATCCTCATAGAGTATTTGTGCTTTGGGATCATCGGTTTTTTGTACAATATACTCAGACTGCTTCTCAGGCAGCAACTTCTTCATTTGCCCATTAACAGGTATGAGGGCATGTGACCAATCCATTTGAATTTCTCCACCCACATCCTTACGAAGTTTTACGCTAACAACATCCCGTATGAAGGAGGAATATCTGCTACTAAGATAGTAGCCAAAACTTTCTTCTCAGGAAAAGCAGCAAAAGCCACTTGTGCATCTTTAATTCTTCCGACCAAGGGCACTTCCTTACTCTCCATAGAATAACAAGATCCATAAGTGCATGTGAGAGTCAAGCCTAAGGCATGAGCTACTTTAGCAGGCATCACATTGTCGATGCTCCACAGAGTCTATGGCGCAATTCTTGAGCCTATGGCCAGCTATAAGAAGTGTCACATAGAATGGTTTGATTTTGTCATTGGGTGAGGTGACAGTGGCTACCAGATTAGGTTGTGGTGTAGAAGGAGGAGTGGGTAAAAGGCCTTTAGAGGTAGTTTTAGAATGGGAATTGACAAAGTGAATCATTTTAGCAAAAGCCTTAGGATGGGTTTGATAATATTCACCTCGAGATTTGAACCTTAGTCTTTTTAGGTGATCAATAATATCAAAAGACCCGAGTGGACGGGTTATCATCACTTGAGATCTAGGTTTATCAATTTTAGGGAAAAAGAAGTAACTTTAGTAGCGAGTTGTGAGGACTCACCTTTGGTGTAGATGAAATGGGGATCGGAGATCCTCTTTTTGCAATTACAGGGATAGTTGTCAGCTGCTCCTTAGATTTCTTGGTGGGCTGCATCACTTTCTCCCTCTGATTTGTTTGCTCTCGAGTCATGACAGCGTATGATTCACTATTCATGTCTGCTACTACTTCGTCATAATCATCCCCTTCATCAATGCCTTCAGTGGTGAAGAAATTAACTCGAGATCCTTCAAGTTCATCTGCTTCATCATCAACCTCTTCAACAAATTCCTCGCAATCTTCATTAACCTCCTCATCCTCTGGTTCCTCAACTTCACAGGTTGCATTGACAGGAACTTTAATAGGAGGTCCTTGAAGCGCTAGCCTTGTTTGAGAAGCAGGCAAATGATTTCTAGGCTGAAAATTCCTCCTTGGAACGTCTGCATAGGGAGCATGCTGAGCCAATTGTTTCTTAATGGCGATGAGATCATTTGCAAGTTTTTGTACCAATGGATCAGTATTAGGTCCAGGAGTGGAAGAGGAGGAAGAAGCAGACTTAGATTTAGAAGGGTCTCTCCTCAACTTCCCTGACATGATTAAATCATCTTCAACACTAACAGCAAGAGTTTGATCCTCGGCCAATGTTGTGAGATTAGCCCTTCTTAGTGCATAACTAACTTCAGGCGATTGAGCATTTAGGAAGAAACATTTTTGAATTTGGTCTACAGGTCGAGTATTTGGCGGAATTTTGTTAATCAACCTGTTGAATCGAGCCACAAATTCTCTCATGGGCTCTTGTGAATCCTTCTTTATTTGAGAAATTTGGGCTAGCAAGGCATGCACGTCTTCCACCGGTTTGAAACGATTTTCAAACCTAGTTCTCATTGTGTCCCAGCTAGTGATAGCACCGGTTGGAAGGTGATAGAACCAATCAGCAGCATTATCTTGTAAAGTCTCAACAAAAATCCTTACGGAGACGTCTTCATGTTCAACTCCCAAAACTCCGCATGCAACTATGAAGGCTGCGATGTGTTCATCAGGATGTACTTTGCCATCGCCTTTGAATTTAGGAAGTTCTTCCAGTTACCTCTGGGTAACTCATGCAAAGGCTGAGGAAGGGCAAGAGGCCCAACACGATGACCCCAAGGCAATGGTACCGCCATTCTTGGAAAAATGGCTTGAAGAGGAACTATGAACACTAGCAAGAATCAAAGCTCGAAGATTAGGACTGATTGGCTCTGAAGGAATACCACCCGTAGGGATTCTATCTTGGATAGGTGGAGTGCTTGTTGATCGAGTCTTTCTATTTCTTCTTGTTGAAGGGAAAGGAAAACCCTGCTGTTCCAAAAGCTGAAACTGAGAATCTTCAATACCAAGGGCCCTTCTCCCTCGAGTAAAACGCGGAGTCGCCAAATCAAAAGATGATCAATAAACTGGAATATGATTCCCCAGCGAGTCACCAAAAACTGTTGGTCGTCAAATAGGACTTCAAGAAGAGCAACAGTCAGGGGACAAGAAGTCCCTCCTCTTTAATGGGAGAGGTTCCCTTATTCAGAAACGAACCTATTTACACATATACAAAGTATGGTTTTCTTGTGGAACTTGGATATTATGAAAGTGTTTTGTTTAAGGATCATCAATTACAAAAGGACCGAGGAATAAGAATGCGAGAACGAGTAGAAAGGCACCATTCAGAATTATAGATGACAGAGTAATTCCTTATGCATGCGAGGGTACAACGAATTAGAACAAGATCATTTGTATCATATTAAGAAGATGAAATTTGAAAAGACACAAAGTTCTGTAAATAACATCTGTGAGAATACAAAGCTTCTCAGCATAATACAGACAAATAATCTAATAAAAGTAAATGAATAGCTTGGAAAAAAAGGAAACCGGATAGACAAAGAATGAAAAGTCCTTCTGTATTGATTTCTTTATGATTTATTTACACTTTCAGAAATAAGCCAAGTTCTTCCTCTTTTAAAATGGCGAGAGAGGCCATTATATAGTTTACAAAATCGTTACTCTCGGTAACTACTTCTTTTAACTAAAGATTAGTTAAAGGGTTACTAATCGCAATACCCCAACTAATTACAACAAATCCGAGAGAAAGAATGAGAAGAGAAGAGAAGAATTAGGAGAAGAAAACAGGCGCTTATGACTGGGAGGGACCCACCGAATTTAAGATCCGCTGTCTGAATCTCTTCACGCCTCGGCTATGTCTCTGCCACGTGGGACTGACGTGTTGGTGGTAGACTGAGTCCAAAATCCGAGGCACTTCTCCATTTCCTTATCAAACTCGACATGAGTATGATAGTCTTTATTTGCTTCTTCAATGGCAGATTGAAGAGAGCAGATCTCCTTCATTTTTTCTTTGGAAATGGAGCTTTCCTTGAATAGATCACCCTTGACAAAAGCTCTGAATTGAGCTTTGATTTCTTGTAGGGAGAGAGGCACACCAGAAGTCTCATCCTGAAGATGGCAATGTATATCTTTGAAAGCAGATACAACTAGTGTTTTGAAGGCCTCACCCTTCTGCCAGCTATTCCTCAATTCTCCCAAAGCCTCCTCCAGGACCTTTATCTTCCAATCCACGCTGTAGACCCAGGACTTTGACAAATTATCCTTTGTATCCTCGAAGACTTTGCTTGCCATCAAAATATTTTCATCTGTTTGTCCCATGAGGTGGAGGTCTACTATGCAACTGCTCCAAAGTTTAAGTTCTTTATCAATGCTCCCAATAGTGGAGGAGAGCTTCTGTTGCAAGTTGTTCACCTTCTCGTGGAGTTTGAAAGCTTCATCAATGAAATTCAATCCCGCAACAAGCATATCATCCACCATGGCCTCCATAGCTCTGCCATAGACGGAATACTTGTGCATATCTTTGATACTCTGTACTTCATCTTGGCTCAAAATTACAGGTGGTGGAAGAGTAGTCAATGGGGTAGGGTCCAAAACTTTGTCCTTGGACAAAAGAGATTTGATGAAACCTGTAAGAATCTGGGCTTGTTCTTCCAACTGTTCTATGGTTTGCTGCCCTTTCTCTACCCTCCCAATGACTCTGGTGACTGTTTCCTGAAGGTTGTGGATCTCACCTTCAGGGGTAGACTCTCCCATGGGAATTCTTGAGAGTTCCAGGTCGGATGCCTGCAAATCCTGCTCTGGTTTATCTACCATAGGCTTAGCTATCTCCAGGAATTGCTGGCCCTGAGCATCAGACACTATTCTAGGAGGTAATTCTAGCTTTTTGGCGCGAGAAGGAGGAGTAGTGCCTAACAAGGCTGCCACAGCATCAAAATTTGGTCCTGAGCTCCGAGAGGAAGACTTTCTCTTCCTACTGTCGACAAGAGGCTGCACCCATGCAAAAGAGGAGGAGGAAGAAGCAGGTGGGGCAAGAGGACCAAGAGACAGAGAGCTCATGGCGCCCAAGGTTTGTACTGTTGTTGTCTCGAGTTGAGACATGAGTGGGGCGCTTGAGACAACTGGTGCAGAGGAATCAACAGTACTTGGAAGTTCAGTGCTCTGGACTTCTTTGTCCTTATCCATTGGAGCCTCAGGGGCGCTTGCAGGAGCTGGCACTTCACTTTCTTCACTTTCACTGAGAACAATAATGTTCTCTGGTCCCAAAGGCAATTCTGCATGCTTTCTCAGGGGATCCTCTTCCACAGGCTCTTTCTTAACTTCTTTGAATTTTTTCTGATACACCTGGGTGGATGAGGAAGGAGTAGAGACTGCAGGTCCTTGAGTTGACGAGGCAGGAGGGGTTTGCACAGGTGCTTCTGATCTGGGAGTTGATGCTTCCCTACTTGGTGTTGAAGCATCCTTGGAGGAGGATTCCCCTGAGTGCCTCCTAAGCTCACGGACTTTCCTATCAAACCAGATCTTGGTCCTGACTAAGACTGGAGCCAGGATTTCAGCCAAATCATCTTTCTCCTTTTTGAACCAATCCAAGTCCTCCAAGGGAGTGTGCTTGACCACATTTTCATACTCATACGAGTATAGGTCAGAGTTGTCATCCTTGAGCCCTTCAGGAACTTGGTACAAGCCGAGTTCTTGGATTAATTGTAGAGAAAACCTGCCGTAATGCCTCCTTCTGGCTTCAAAATCATCAGCACAGTCAGCCCAATAGTCTTCCGTGTCTACCCTATGATGATAGGTTATCTTGATATTCTGCTCAATAAACTTTTTTAAGTCGAAGCAAGTTCTGGGCTTGAAGAAATGGACAGTAATGGGAGCTAGAGCCCTTTCTATATTTTGTGCATCCAGGGCTGTTTTGCAGGTGTAGTTTCCCAAAGAGATGGGGAAGTGCAAACCAGTAATTTTCTTATCTCTGCAGGTTCTATGAAATTTGTCCAATTGCCTGCATACTTCTATCAAGGCCATCTTGTCACTGCAGAACATAGGAAGCCTAAGAGGAGTGCTCTCATAGCCAGCAAGTTTGATATAGGAAAATTTTTTTGAATTGGATAAAATAAGCACCGTAGTGCGATATCAGACTCATGGCTTCATCAAAAAATCTTCTCGCTGTGTCACCCTCAAGAAGTCTGACCATGTACATGGTGAAAGCATCATTCACCCTTCGGAAATTGCGATTGCTGGTCTCTAGGGTGAACTGCGGGCAGTAGGCATACACGGGGTCATCCTTGTGAGCATCGATGTATGAAAAGCCAAACCATTGCCTTGATGCTGCTAGGGTATACATTAGGTATGAAGTCATATAGAATTTCTTTGTTTGTTGTACATTAGACAGCTGCTCCGCTAGGTTCATACTGATGATCTCGGCCCAATTGATATTCTGAGTTCCCTCGCATACCATATTGATAAGCGGGCACATCCAGAAATGGAACTCATTTGTAGAGGGTAAACCCATGACCCGAGCCAATAGGATTATGAAATCTGACAATTCTTCATTGAAATCTACATGGAAAAGGGTCTTGGATAGACGAGATGCCCCCTTCTTAGGGTTTTAAGCCAGGACTTCGCCACCCGCGCCTTATAGTTATCACTGTCTTGATTGAAAAGGGCCTATGCTTGATTATGGGAGACAACTATAGCATTGTCCATTTCTGGAATCCTTAGTGCAGTGCTAATGGTGGCAGCATCAAGTTTGGCGATGAGCTCCCCATGCACATTTGTCAATTCACTCGAATCAGGGTTGAAATGAGCCCCGCATGAGAGCACTGTGTCTGCGCATTGCACCGAGATAGGGAAACCACCAGTGAAAGCCAGACCACTGTCATGAATCATTTGTGCCATCGGTGAAGGGTTTGCATCTGTCATCCTTGTCCAAAAATCTCCAAAGTCAAGGTGGTGAACTTCACTGTCCCCGATATCGGAACAGCGGACTCGAGTGGTGAAATTTGTTCCTGCCCCTGGAATTTGATCTTCATGTTGATAGTAACTCGGAGAGCAGAGCTGCAAGCTAGACTTGGGATGGAATTGCAGGGGGAATGGATACGCGCGCAGGAATTTTGATTGCAAGGGTTCGAGCAATAGATAGCATGAAAGCAGTGTGAAAAAAATGCATAGGGGCAGTTTCATTATATAGCCGTTTAGGAGAGAGAAAGGAAATGAATGCGCATTAAATACATACCTACCAAATTGAATAAGCAAGATATTCGGGTAGAGCGGGAAAAATTAGCACGAATGGCACTTGGTTCATTTGGGACACGAGGGATGCGAAAGTGCGAAGTACGTGGTTCGGCCGATTCGGGCGATGCGGGAAAAGATGCACAAATGCTTTTGGGACATGCGGGATGAAAGTATGCGGGATACGTGACTCGGCCGAATCGGGTGAAAATGGAACAACTGGTCCGGGTGAACTTGGGACATTTGGGACAAAAAGTTCCGATGGGCCCGAAAAGAACAGACTTCGGGTAAACCGGCCGATCGGGAACAGAGGGCCCAATTGAACTTGGGACACGCGGGACAAAAATGTCCGACAGGCCCGAAAAACACACAAAATGACCCAAAAACGTAGATTTTCCCAATTTCTTGACTTTTCACATTATCAGTACAACAGAAAAGACACTTAAACTCAAAATTTTAAATTTTCAACTTCTTAAAAGTAGGGGAATTTTGAGTGGACAACATCCCAACCGTCCCAAACAAAATGGTGGCTTGGCCGATTTTATCGTATTTTCGCCCCAAGCTTGGATTTTTGCAATTTTTCACACTTTTAGCTTTTTTCTTGGAATTTTCGATAACAATCATCTCGCTCGAGGGGGCATAGATGAAGTTACTGTTTCTGAAGCATCCATTGGGCATGGAGTCATGAGTTGTATCCTGCAAACCGATCTCGAACTTTGAAAACCTCCTCCCCGAGCCACTTGGAAACCCATTGAAATGGACTGTAAAGAGCAAAACCAGCACCACAAAAACTATGTACAAAATGAAAATCATACATGCTCCAAATGGAACATGCGAGTGTGCACAAGCACTTCTTCTGCTAAAAGAAAACCTACCTACTCTACTCTAACTAGAAGCAAAGGCAAGCTAAACAAACCCTGTAATTGGTTGTGAGAAATAGCTTCCCTTTCTCAAAAGTGGCAGCCATGCAATTGATTTGGAGCTGATCATGGCTGTTAGGATGAGTGGAAAATCAACAAGAAGCTGGTCTTCCACCCAAATCATCAAGGTATCAGCTGAAGGTGAATCCAATACCTCTTTTAGTTGCTCTACATTTGGATTGAAGAGGTATGACAGCTGATCCTTGGTACTTTGTAGCTCATCCTCATGCTTAGAAGCAAGCATGACTGGTTGTGACTTCTCCTTTGACTCCAATGAAGTCAAATACCTTATTGGGAAAGGTATGATCCATTTGATATGCCCATAGCTCTGATTTTCAACTCCAAAAATGGAGTCTTCTTGTAGACCCTCCTGAATGGATGGTGTGGAAGAAATGGCGAAATTCCTCTGTCCTTTCTCTTCCTCCAATGAAGAACATGAAAGATTAAAATCTTCCAATCTTGGTTCCAAAGAGCTTCTATAAGATGCAGGCTGCTGCAAATGGATACTCTCCTCTATGACAGCAGGCTCTTGTGTTTGGAAGATGGATGATGAAAGAGAGAATGGTGGAAACTCAACCGGTTCTTCTTCATCAAAACAGTCCTCCAAATCAGACAAGTAAACTGCCTCATTGTTGTCCTGCTGCAAATGTTCAACCTCTCCCATGGCGTTCTCTTGATCTGCAACTTGATCACCATGGTTTCCTTCACCCTCCAACATTGAGTTTGAGAGATCAAACTCCTCTTCAGCACTAGAACTCGGGAGAGATGAAGTAGAAAAAAGAACTGAAGGTTCTCCCATAGCTTGCTTTGTGCTCAAAGCCCTTGGATCTACAATTTTCTCCTCCACAACTAGAATGTGCTCCTCTTCTTTTGGATCTGGAGTAGCTTCTCCTTTCTCTACTACTTGAAGACAATCCTGCTCTTGATAGAACTCTTCCTCTAGCACGAAGTTCGTCAAGTCAAACTCTTCAATCTGCTGCTCTAGAGGACAAGTTGGGACTGCAAGATCTTCTTCTGAGCTTTCTTCCTCTATGGCTGATTGTGCAACTTGAATTGAATCAGCATTCCCTTCAAATAGAGTGCCAACATGGACACTACTTTCTGAGAAAATTGACTGCTGATCTGCTTCTTCTTTTTGCTCTTCTTCTGCTACCACAAAATCAGTCTTAACCACCACCTATTCTCCAACTCCAACCTCTTCTGAAGGCTTAACCATCAAGGGGATCTTTTTCATCCCAAATTTGGTAGCCCAACTCCTCAAGTTGTTTGTCATTTCTTTTCTGTTGGGCTCCTCTTCTTGCTGTCCTTCATGGCTGATTTTTGCAATTTCTTCTTCCCCACATGGAATTGGGAATGCAAGAGGAGGGATGGGTCATAACTCAATTGATTTGGCAATTTTTTGTGGTGGTAGAGGAGGTGAAACCTCTTGTTTCTTTGGAGGAGAGTGTATTTCTTTTAGCTCTTGTGGAGGGGATGACTGTTTGGAAGGAAAAAGGAAAGAAGAATTGAGGTGTGGTGGAAGACTGAGAGGTGGAGACATGGGATCAACTTTTTGGACAATAGATGGAGAGTTTAGAATTTGCAATTCCAAATGAGATGATGCTGCTTGAGTAATGGGAAGAGAAAAACCAGATGATGGTGTAGAACTTACCCATTGACAAGGTTGTTCAACAATAAGTGTATAGGCCTCTATTTCTGCTGTCCATTGTGCAAGTTGGGGCAACATCTTCATCTTGAAGTCCAGCTTCTCCTGAGGGTTGAAGTGTCTTGGAAAAGGGCCTCCCCATGGACAAGGAGTCCTGCAACCAATTTTGAAAGCTTTCATTTGAGCTGTTGCTCTTGATTGCACCATCTTTGCCTCCATCTTTTGGATTTGTTCCAGCAGATCTGCATTTTCTTCTTGACTGCCCTCACAACCAGCATACCCTTGTGCTTGACATGCTTCATATCCAAACTGACTTTGGCACTGCTGCTCATATGGGTATGCATACTGATCTTGAATCTGCTCAAAATGTTGATTTGAAAGAGTTGTAATGCATGTTGGAGGTGGAATATACTGCTTTGTTGTTGATGTGAATTCCATGATGGAAATGAAGTCATGATTGCACAACTTCATGGAATGGAAAAGAATGGAAATGATGGAAAGAAGAATGGATGGAAATGAATGGAAAACAGGTCTGCAACTTAGAGAATGAGTTGTTTACCAGATGGAGTCGCCAGATGTGCTTTTGAAAGTGCCTCCAAAAGGTTGAATCTTTAATAGGAACACACCAACCTGTCAAAGATAAAGTGGAAGACCTCTAAGGTCCCACCGGGCATGCCAAAACTGTTGTTGCAAATCAGCAGCACCCCTGGATGCAAATCAGGTTTCTAAGTTGATGTTTCAGGCATCCAGTGTGATTGCACAACATTGAAACCTCTCTCCAAGTGTGGGACTTGTAAAAATGAGAAAGGAATCTCCAGAGAAGGCTGGTTCCTACTCCTAAACTACCTGCCACAATCTACTCTAATGCAAGGGAAACTAACTATGCTAATCTAAAATTCCAAGGGACCAGGGAGAGAGAATGCATAAAATGAAAGCCTACACTAAAGCGGTGATACACCAGAAAAGGAGTGGTGAACATCTATCAAAACTGCTATGAACACAGCTCCAACCTTGCAATGAACATTTAAACGTGCAAAAATACCTGCAATGAAGAGAGGCAAGAAGAAAACAAGCAAAAATACGAGCAAGGATGGACAGATGCATCACAAAACACGTTTTTTGTTGCTCCAGAAGTTTGCACAGAACATCATTTTGATGGTAAAAGGCAAAAACCATTACAGAGCAGGGGAGGAGGTTCAAACTCCATTTTCAACCCTGGGGAAGAAAAGAAAGGAGAGCAGAGCAGAAAAGATGATCCCCTTTAAAAAATGAGCCAAATCTGGCTTTATACAATGCATGGGTCGAGCCCAGGAGAGAGAAAATGTGTAAAAATGTGGGAGCCATTCCTCATTGAATGAAGATGCATTAAAACAGCATGGGCATCCTTACAGACCCATGCCCTGACATTTTTGACCATGCTGGAGAAGAATGCGACCCATTTGCATTAAAACTGGTTGTTGAAACGTCAGTTCTGGCCATTACCACGCGCTAGAGACGTTTCTTGATTTTCTCTCTCCAAACTGAACCAAAATGCAAGATTGACCTTGGAATCATGTAGGGAATTTCACCAGCTTTCCATTGATATAAAGAACGTGAAAAACTGAGCTCTGGATCGAAAGATATGGCGATTTGAAGATTTAGGGCAAAAACAGGCCAAATCGGGTCGGCGGGAAAATTTTTGAATATTTTCCCACGCGTCGCCAGTCCAGGTGCCACGTGGCAAAATTTAATTGGTCGCGGGCCCTTCCTACTCCATTTTACTTCATTTTAGCCTTTGGCAGATTTTCCAACATTCCCCGCGCTCCGCCACTTGGATGACACGTGCCAGGCTCTGGTTCGTCTGCGGACTCATCCTTTGAAAATTTCCCGTGGGTCGCTTCGTCATTTTGACTTGGACATGTGTCAAAACCCCATTGGATGCGGGTTTGACCCTCCAAAATTTCCTTACGGATTTTCCAATTTCTGGCTCCGCCTGGACACGTGGCGAGATTCCATTCGTTGGCGGCTCTTTCGGCTTTTCGCGTCCCACGCGTCCCTCGCGTACCTTTGGCCCGGCTGTCCCGAATGAAAAACTCCTGCTTCGGCCGATTCGGGCTTCCTTGTCCCAGCTGTCCCGGCCCTATTCTTCCGAACTGCCCGAAATGGACCGCCTTTCGGCTTTTCAGCCGGTTCGCGTCCCGCACGTACCTACGGCCCAGATGTCCCAAACCGCGCGATAACAACACTTAGTCATTTTTTCCACCTTCGGCCGGTTCGCCTTTTCACGTCCCACGTGCCCCGATGTCCCAACTGTCCCAACTGCTGCGTGGACCACCTGGCGGCTTTTCGGCCGATTCGCGCCCGACGTCCCAACTGTCCCAACTGCTGCGTGGACCGCCTGGCGGCTTTTCGGCCGATTCGCGCCCCGACGTCCCAACTGTCCCAAGTGCTGCCTGGGACAAAAATGTCCGACTTAGCTGATTTTCTCTGTATTTCAGCCCCAAGCTTGGCTTTTTTGCAATTTTTTCACACTTTTAAAACTCGTTGGGTTTTCTTCTTGGACAGGAGGGTTAGAAAGAAGCCGAGGGGGCCCCAAAAACATGATTTCAGGCTTTAATCAATCTATTTGCCTGGGACTGAATATTTTGATGCATGTTATCAAAATTACCTTGAGGGGTGAATTTTGGATAACAATTATCTCTCTATAATTTTATAAAGACAAAAAGAGGCTATTGTTATGGTTTGGAGAATGGATAATTTACAAAGCAAGTTTACTTTGATCTATTAATAACACAAGTCAATAACTTTATTGATACTCTACTCTAAAACCATATTAAGCACTATCTATAAATTATATTACAATTAAATATTACAGGTGCATCTTAATCACATACAAAAAGTATAGTTAATTAAATAAATTAACACCACCCTAGTATATACTTTAATGAAGGAAAGGACAAAGTGATTTAACCTAAATGGTTAATTATTTAAGGGGTAGTAACCAACGGTATATTATCCCAATCAATTAGATTCTAACGATAACTACAACAATATTAGGAAAAATAATTAAACAAACCTAAGAAATGATAGACAACAAAATTAAGCATTAAAAATGAGGAGGAGAAGATGACTTAGATGATATCTTGGACGTGTGTCTTTGATATGGTTTGTTCTCGATGGACTCGAAAGGGTTGGAAATGATCGATAGAGATTCGCCACTAAGACCATGTCTTGAACAACTCTTTGGACCAAAGAATTTGGTATGGACCAAAGTGTACCCTTGCTATGGCCCTTTCTGTATTCCCTTACCCCTTTGTACTTTCAACTTTTGTAAATTTCTGCTCATGTTCGTTGCTTCCTATTCTCCTCCTCTCTAGAATATGGACCTCTGACACTATGTGATTCTCATTATGTAACTGATCCAATCTTTAAAACCCTAGATGGTGAGAGATTCCTACAAAACAAATGTTAGGTGGGTTATGGGAACCCCTGTGTAGTGCCAACATCATCACTACTTTGAAGAGGGCTCAAACGTCACAACATTCTCACATAATATGTGATATCTAGAGTGTATGAAACTAAATTGATAACCATGAATTTACCGTACCCGTTAATGTAACACGTATGCAATTTTGGGTGTGTACAATGTCTCATTCTCAACATTTATTTAAGGAATAAATGTAAGAAATTTGAAATTAACATGTGATAGGGTATGCATGTATCCATTTATCTATCATACTTGAGACACCAATTTTTTTATCATTTAATAATTGATAACACTAATTTTTGTGTATATCCATTATACATAACTTGCACACAAAAATAGAGCTCAAACACACTATCCCGTGATATATTAAGGCTTTCAATCAATCACTCCACTACTTAGAGACCTAAAAGGGACACCTCTATTAGTAAAAATTCCATTATATCTCTTGTACATGCTTCTCCACATAATCAAATGAGTGTTTTCCACCATCATATAAAACTATCTTGTAGGGACAAAATCAACTTGTTAATTCTATCTCTATTAATCAATCTTATCGTTAGTCTTCCAATGGTAAATTTTTTAAATGAGAATATTCTTATGAGTTATTATTTTCTGTCTAAGCTATCCTTAGTGTGAAATATTTCTTTGGAGTCATGTAAATATAAATTACACCCAATTATTTACTCACTTGGTCATTACTTGGAAATATCCTTGCAACACCCGGTATTCACCATAAAAGCTTAAGAAAAACTACATTATTCTTCCCTATTCCATGATCTTACATTAGGAGAAACCCTTAAGAATGTGTAAAACACTCTAATCCAAGCCAAGAACTTTCCAAGCCAAGTCAAGAACATTCTAATCTAAGTCAAATAAGTTATATGAAAAGTTTAAAAGATGAATTGTAATTGTGTTTATGTAGGCTGAAAGGAGAAAAATTACAATTCCACTAGTTGAGAGAATGACATTTGAGTTTGTGTTCCACTACAGGATATGTAGGTGGTAATGGTTGCTTCAACTTAGATATTCCCTTAGCCCTATTCCCCTCATCTCATATGAATAGATATGATTTTTTATTATAGGACACACACATCTCGAGTGATTGAAAGTGGGTAATGGTAGAGAATACTAAGACAAATATGTGAAAAATGAAACAAAATTGAAAAACTAGCTAGAAAATCCTACATAACTCTAGACATGTTGTGTTGGTCAATCTTGTCCCATAGTGGATATAAACCAAATTTTAAAGATAAATAAATACAAACAAATTATATCATGTTCCCACCAATTTCAAACCTAGATTAATCACCAAAATGTAAAAAAATAAGTACATTATCCTCATGTGAATTTCTTATATTCAACACATGCACTAAATCCTTTAATGTACTTTCATATTTGAGTATGAATATGTAATTTATGATTTGAATGTACATGGTTTCTATATTTATACCCAAAATAGCTATAAGACCTCCTTACGCCACTCTTATCATCAAAATTTTAGGGTAAATCACCATGGATTAGGTAACTAAGGGATGCCCCTCCAAAAAGTGTGATATGAATCATATTATTGATAGTGTGATAAATTGGGTGCGTAATGCTAATGCATATTCATATATCACTATAAAAATGACCAAATATTTGTGGTTGTATTAGGATTCATATAGTGTATCGTATGGTATAAGGTCAAGTTATGGGGAATGTGGATCCTTGATTGCTAAAGGTTCTTGTGTAATAGCATCAAAAAAATCTAACACGAGCTTCATTAGCGATAATAAGAAGGTATATAGGTGAGTTTCTTAGGTGTTTTATGGGTGATAAGGGGGATAGTTATATGATTTATGATAGGCATGTCATGTGTATAAGGTGTGTAGATAAGTTAAAATCATTGTTAGTTGAAACTCCATACTTGTAGTACCTAAATCAATAATGAAGGAAATAATGTGATCATCAATGAGATCTTGGATATTCATGTATAATGAAAACAATGGGTAATGTATCTAGGAAAATGATGATAAGCACAATATACATTAGGATTAAATTGGAAATTATGTGACTTGGTCATGTCAACACATTATATGAGCTATCATGGATTGAGGAGTAGGTGGTGGTAGAGGTATATATTATAACAATAGTATGGTATTTAATGTGTGTGTGTGTGTGTGTGTGTGTGTGTGTGTGTGTGTGTGTGTGTGTGTGTGTGTGTGTGTGTGTGTGGTGTGTGGCGGGTGTGTGGGCGGGGTGTGGGCGGGTGTGTGGGCGGGTGTGTGCGGGTGTGGCGGGTGTGTGCGGGTGTGTGCGGGTGTGTGCGGGTGTGTGCGGGTGTGCGCGTGTGCGCGGCGCGTGTGTGCGTGTGTGCGTGTGTGCGTGTGTGCGTGTGTGCGTGTGTGCGTGTGTGCGTGTGTGCGTGTGTGTGTGTGTGTGTGTGTGTGTGTGTGTGTGTGTGTGTGTGTGTGTGTGTGTGTGTGTGTGTGTGTGTGTGTGTGTGTGTGTGTGTGTGTGTGTGTGTGTGTGATACTACAAATATCAAGGATAATAATTCATTTTAATTCCTTATCAAGATCATTCTTCTTAATTAATTGTTTTAATTTATCATCGCATAAATATGGGCCACTTTGTGATGATATAAAGGATGTGAAATATAATTTGGGTTTTGAGAAATCCTAAAATATGTATGAGCATACCGATAAAATTTAGTAATCTAAAACCCTAGAGGTGAGGCATGAAGCCATAAGATGTGTGTAATTTTAAATAATTGGGTTCACTAAAACACACTATCAAAACCAAAGTTTTCCTAGTAAATATTAATTACTATGTGTATAATTTAATCTTAAATTGGAAATATGGTAAATCTACAAATCATAGAAACATGTATTGTAATTATTTGGATTAGTTAAACTCTATAAAGTTGGATAAAGAAAGTATAGGTTAGGTTTTTGAACACATTTACCAAAATCTAGACGAGATGAAGCTATAGTGATCTAAAAGTATGTAAATGGGTTTTTAGACCGTCATTGAGTTGTCCTAAAAGTTTAGAAGGAAAAAAGTGAAGGAGAATGAATTAACTCATGTAAGAAAAATTCACTTAATTAGTTTTGTCTTTTGATGCATTTTTATCGTGTAATACATGTTTTTATTATCTAAATTCTATCTATAAAACTATGATCTCTTGTGTTCGGGTTCATTATCATGCACTTAGATTTTAGTGATCACAATTCTATAATTCATTAGTTCTTATTATTTGTGAAAACCATAGTTATCTCCTTGAATATCTAAAAATGGGTGAGTCCAATTGGATTGGAATAACCTTACCACAATTCCATGGTGTAATGAACACTAAAATATGTACCAATACTTTGAATATGGATCAATATTCATATGGTTATTCCTACCAATGAATTATGTGTTTAAATGTGTAATAAACAATTTATTTGGGAGATCCTAAAATGGGATCCTACACTTGGCAACAATAATTGGTATAAAATAGGTTTTGAAAATAGGATAGATAATGTGTATAATATTTATGTAGAATTAGTTTTGGGTTATATGCAAGAGAGAGTGATTCTACATAGTTTGAATACGTGATAAATGATTCCCTTTGAATGGGTGGGGTGCTAATACATTTATAGGTGATTTCCATGAAGTTTTTCCCACTCAATTGATACAATTCTTATTAGGTTAACTTATGCATTTGAAAAAATTACCATTGAGTAAGTGGACCGAAAATAATGTCAACCTTAAGACAAAACTATCCACCTATTTCTTCCCCATAATATGTGATTATGTTATGTGAAAGAGTTGGTGGTTAGATGTCTGAAGATGTGTTTTACATTCAACAAATAGCCTAATATGTGTTTGACTAGTCAAGGTTGAGTAACAAGTGTGCCTATTGGCCAAGGAATGCTAAATTGAGTAACATGTGTGTATGAATGATTCATTTAAGTTCACAAAAATAAATGGGCTAAAATAAATTCCAAGGATAATTACAAAATTCCATTGGTTCAGTTTTAGGGTACTATAACTACCAACTCATTTAATGTATATCCAACTAACCTTGCATTGTTATACTAATTATAAAATTAAATCATCTCGGAATGAAGAATCACCACACCTACTCCTCTATGAAGTATTTATTTTTTGTTTAACATATGCATATATTTTCTAGTGGATCATTTGTCATACATTTTGTGTACACATAATAAAGAGAATGATCATATCATTTATGATCTACCAACTCAACCGATTCCGTGAGGGTATTACTCACTCCTTTAGCATTGATTTTTTCTTATATACCTCATGGGTCATGCCAAGTGCCATAAATACTATATATTATATTGCTTATGGTTATCTACACAAATAGAAACTATACATAATCTTATAGGAAATTGTTTTGGTTTTTTTAATAATTGGAGGATTAAAATACAAGTTCAACTAATGAAAATAAACATTGAGATGACTATATAGTCAATGAAAATCACAATTTCTTAATTCATATAGGACTAATTATTCAAGGAACATCATTACATAAATAATATGATATTCTCCTATAAGGAATGAGTCAAAAATGCTCCAATATCCCTATTCTTTCTATTTAAGATATCTTCAAATCCCTATTATCTATAAGAGATATCTATAGTTAAGTTGTATATGAAAACCACTCAACTTATTACTATTATTCTTAAAAATCCTTCTATTATTATTGTCACATATGAGTTGTATTTACAACTCATTTACAATATTTTTTATTTTCACACTACACAAAATATATTAATGTTCACAATAATTGATTAAAAAAATGTGGATTTATATGCCTAATTTGATTGCTATTGTAGTAATAAATGATTAATCACTTAAGTACATAAATTAACCCAAGAAAACTAAGCTATAAAATATGAAACTCTAAGTGCAAAGAGAAGGTAAAAATCCTTAGCTGATTCATAGAGATCCCGAAGGTGCACGAGTTGGAAAAATTAAAAATATGAAGCACCGAATTTCACAAAAAAACTCAATAAAATGCATAAATGGAGGAATATTCTAAATAGGGGTGCTGCGAGTGCCCTAGGATTATTTCTAGGGTGTATGGGTCTGCCAAAATACTTAGAAAACCTCCTTTGAGTGGTTGCAAAATGTTTTTTTTTCTTCTCCTTTAATCGCTATTATGTTACATAATAATCACCGAGGTCGCAAATAACCTGCAATAAATATCCCACCTACAAAACCTCAAAGAGACATCAAATCCTAAAAAGAAAGATGTAAAATGAGGGGTCAGACTATCCTCAACTGTTAAAATGGTGTTCTTACAATGAGCATTGCACTACATCTCAGCCCCAATGTAATTCTGTGTGTGTGTGTGTGTGTGTGTGTGTGTGTGTGTGTGTGTGTGTGTGTGTGTGTGTGTGTGTGTGTGTGTGTGTGTGCGAATCATGCCCTAGGTGGCTCTTGTGCGTGTCACACTTGATAGCAAAGAAAGTAGCTAGATGTAAATAAATGTAATAGATGTGTGCATGGAATAGAATGAACTTCCCCTCCTATGAAGTGTATGCAAGAATAATATAATCCCTTTCCCTTGAGTGGATGCTAGAATGGATGTTTGAATTCTCTTGAATAGCCTTTGGATGCAACCTTAGGTGGAGATAGCTAATGCTTAGTGCTTGGTCCTTTATTATGATCACATAACTTTATATTTATATGATTCCCTTGCTTGAATTTTTAATTAACCCCTGAAAAGGCCGACTACCAAAAATATAAGATTCTCAAATGGATAGAAAGGACCAAAAATATATGATGAAAGTACAATGAGGTTAGGGGCACCGGAGGGGATGGGCACACCGATGCTAGCATCTTGGATGGGCGCTAGTGTCCGAGGATGATAAATATCGGGGTGTAAAAAGGAAGAATGAGCAAGAAGCGCAAGACGAAGTGGTAACGAAAGAAATAAAATATGGCCAAAGACATGGGTTAATTAGTAATTTTCTTACTTAGGAATCATATGAATAGTAGTATGTAATCAAGATTAGATAATTACCCAAAGTGGTGGTTTTATGTCTACATTTTCCCCACTTTATGTTGTTGAGAAAATATCGATAACACAAAAAGATAAGATATGTGTACACGATAACCATGTAGATCGATGGTAAAAGCGTGCTTGAAACAAGGAAAATCGTGGAGTGATAAAAATGTGAAGCATGAATGCTGAGGAGAAAGTGAAAAAAGTGATGATGAAAATGATCCTAGGATGGAAATGCATGTGTAGATGCCATTGTTGTACCTATTTTTGATGTTGATGTCAATGTGATTGATATTGTTGTTATTTTTGTCGATGTAGGATGATGTTGACTATCGCTTCCCATACGTATTGCACTGCAAAGAGAAGAACAAAAAGTAGTCAAATATGCATGTATATGTGTAAAAATCATGTAAAGAAGTATGTAAAATGAAAAATGTGAAAAAGGAACATGTGTACCTGATCCATGATGAGGAAAGAGTGTAGAAAGGATCTTGTAGATGTTGTAGAAGAATGATTTTTTTGGGTGATCTCACGCTAGTTGTGCCGATTGTGAGTTTTTCGGGTGATCTCATGCCAATGATATGGAAGAAGTATAGGGAAAATTTTGGTGTTATCCTCCAACCTTTAACTATTTCCCACAATTTAGAACACCATTGCAGATGGTGTTTAAAAATTCAATCTAATTCGACCATTTCCAATGCAACGCTATAGACGAAAAATAAGTTGTAATCTATGAATGCTGAGAGCTAAAGGACTATTTGCCCTATCAAAATCTGTTGTGTGAAGTGTTGTGGATCATGCTGTCTTCTGAAGAATTATGTGTAATTTCCCCATGGTGATAGGAGTCCGGGGAAGGGTCGGGGCACCTAGGTGCTTCTATCATGGTCTCGGGAATTGGTGTGCGTGTTGTGCTAAGGACCCAAGTATGATTTTGAGCTCTGTCGATATTGATGACTGTGTTGTACCAAAACCGACTATGTTAAACCGTGACTATATAATGTTGTATGGGGTGACTGATTCACCCAAATGATGACCCCCATTGTTTGGGCTGTATGTGATGTCGTTAAAGGAGTATGTGACCCAAAGGAGGACCGACCAGTCTTTGGCTGTGTCATGTAGAGGTGAAATATGATAATTATAGATTAAAATTTGAATTGAATACATATTTTTATTATTACTGTTAGAGGTCGAGGAATCAACCACAACCAAACCTGTTATTCTGTCATCCCTCCCACTCACTCCCACATTGATTTGCTCAACATCCCTCGGGTAGTCAAGAAGATTTAGCAGCCCACATAGTTGAAAACAAAATTGAAATTGAGGATTTAATCAAAACAATGAGGGATTCACAATCTACAAACCCCCCACCCTCTCTCTTGCTAAACACATTGGAGGCATTACTTGTTCAAATTGACATGAAAAAAAATTGATCATTGGACAACTTACAGAGAGGGTTGTAGGGTTTATTATTCCAACAAATTGTCATATGTGGATGTAAAGAAAAAAGAAATTTCAAAAGACCTCATATGCGCCTTATTCACGGACCCCACACTAATTTTCCTGTTTCGTTGTCATGTAAATGATTTCCCATCCATTGGTGCAATAATAATTTGATTAAAAATAATTTTTGGGACCGATGGTGGATGGTGTTTGATTTTCCACCTTGTAATAACAACGAGGTGCCACTATACTTTATGAGGAAACTCTATTGCGAGTTTATCCTCAATGAGATCCCAAATTATTTTGATTTCCAGATTTCCAGGGCCGAGGAAAAGGATCTACACAGGATCGACCAGGTGCACAACGTGCACCTATTCAATAGGGTAGATTCCCCACATGAAGCCCCCCTCACCCTGAGATTGTCCCTCAAGTAGTGAAGGAGACAATAGAGATTGATACACTCCACGCGCTTCAGGGGCTATCTGCGACCCTTGTTCGACATACGAGGGAGATTTCTGAGCCAGATGCTCACGGAGGTACACAGAGTATTCCCTCAGGGAGTACTAGCATGAGGCCACATCTTTGCTCATCATGTGGTAGCATATGTTTGGGGCCCAGGAGGATGATACTTTCATGCGTACTGATTTTGGTGCACCTGGTGCTAGGGGTGAACACGATAATGTCACTATGTCAGATGTCCTTTTGAGTGAGACATTTGGATTACATTCATCGGCGTCACCTTCGCAAGTAAATTTGTTATGTTTTGTTATGTGTGTTACAAAAAGTTTGGAGTACTTGATTTACTTATATATGTTAAATTTTTGAAATAATTGTATTTGTACATGTATATGCATTGATATTATAGTGCGCGGGAGGCACATCTTCATCCCGACCATAGGCGGTGAGCACCATGCATACACATACATTCACAGAGGTAATTTAGAATGTTAATTATGTAAAATTTTCACATACATGTGTGTGTGTGTGTGTGTGTGTGTATATATATATATATATATATATATATATATATATATATATATATATATATATATATATATATATATATATATATTTTTGAAGTCAAATATATGTATGTTCTTGTATGTCCATCTAACTCACGTGATATACATGTTTGATAAAGATGTTGACTTCACTAGACACCCCACCATCTCTGCGACAAGTAGATAAAGGTGTTGCCATTGTGATTTCATCTGCGCAACAACTCACTAAGGTATTCAAACAACACGTAAATTTTGTTAAATTTCTCGTGTAATTCATATTATGTTAAATTACATGTTAGTAATGTCTTTCATTGTAGAATTATTAAATTATGTTAATAATGTCCTTCATTGTGTATATGCAGGAGTTACCTGCGACAGGTAGTATCACCTTGTTCATTTGATTCATAGGCGTGGCGGGGTAAAAACAATAGTTCTATATTGATAAAATTAGTTAAAATATTGTCATTATGTACATACATGTACTTAGTTCTATTTTCACTAATTCTGATGTTAGATTTTCTGATCTTATGTGTATGTAGGGAACTTCAACCCCCTCCATTTTGACTTCAGGGCATGACTCCTCCATCTCGTCATCTTCGTACCCCCATTCATACTGCAGGAGCTCCCGATGACTCATCTGAGCGTGAGATGCAAATTCGGCGTGATCGAAAACTTGCGGTAAGTTTGTGTATTTATGTAAATACTTTCATTCTAGCATGGTCTTAAATACATGTTGAAAACATATATAAATTAAGTTTTGACAAAAAAACATTGTTTGCATTTACAAGCTCATCTACAGTGAGTATTCAGCGGAAGAGGACTCAAAGCATGGGCTCGGATGATCCAAAGTCATCTCATGGATCTCCATCTTCATCTAAGGGAGGGCCTTCTTTGAGCAAGGCCAAGAGAGGGATAGATTTTGATGAGTAGGAAATATATATATCTTACATGACATTGTTTTTGTATGCCTATGTGCATGGCATTGTATGTATGCCTATATGGCATTTGAACTTGATGGTATATGACCTATTTGGGCATTTTTGTATTTATTATGCACATTAAAATACTATTTGGAACTTGATAATTTTGTATGAGACCTTACATTTCTGAGATTATTTTTGCATGAAACTAATATGATGTGCACTTGACAATATTTAAGACATTATGGATTATTTTTTCATTTATTGGTGATGTACATGTACTAGCATTTTCAATGTATAATATGCATCAAACTTTGGAAATCAATATTTATATAATGTATGTATATAAAGAGTTACCTAATCTGAGTAATTATTCATTCAATTTATCAATGTGTATATGTGTATTTACCTTACTTGCACTTCTTCTTGCTCATGGTCTCTTTGTACTGGTTCCTATCTTATCATGCACTTACTACATTCTTCTATGCTTCGTAGTCTTCTCCCCTGTTAAAACACCCGAGAGTCGTCACAATTTGATGCCTTTCATCTGTTGATATTTTGAGAATGTCTCTCCATATACATTACTCCAATGCTTGAGAATGTCTCCAGATGCAATGACATTCTGATTCAGACACTCAATGATTCTTGATTGTCTAATCCTATCCAATTCATGTTATTACCTTTAAATCTGTAGGCATTTCAAGTTATTTGGAAATCACATCACACCCTTCACTAGGCTTGATGACTACCCCTATCCTTTTTAAGGCACTTTTGAAAGCATCCATGGGTTTATCATAGCATAAATTATCAATGAATGGAAGGTCACTAAGCCGTAGGCCAGCTGACTCCCATCCAGAACTAAACAAGAAATATTTACTAGGTGATTGATAACTCCCATGTGTGTTCTTAGACATACCCCTATCAAATTCATTCTTAAGCCAATCTAGTCATTCAGGGCTCTTAAGGGACTACGCCCGGATGAGGTAGCCCAAAAGCACAGGGGAGCAGGGGAACCAAAAAAATCCTCCACTAGCATTCACCTAGCCACCCCGACGTGTTGGCGTAGTTGGTTTGGTCCCATGAGCTTCCGTTTGCAAACTATAGACGTCATGACCCCTACGTGACTTTCAGACTCAGCACTATTTCATTTCATGTTTTTTTGCAAACAATAACACAAGAGAACCAATGGAGATGAGAGAAAAAAACGAGAGATTTTTCAGAGGGGCCCAACATGGAGGTCTTGGATCTAACGAGAGACATCTCTAGGTGCCACGAGAGTCTGAGAAATCACCGTCGAAGATATGGCGTGTTTGGGCCTCAGGGCTCTTAAGGGACTACGCCCGGATGAGGTAGCCCAAAGCACGGGAGCATAGGGAACCAAAAAAAAAGCCTCCACTAGCATTCACCTAGCCACCCCATGTGTTGGCGTAGTTGGTTTGGTCCCATGAGCTTCCATTTGCAAACTACAACATCTGAGCACCTCCTACACTGACTTAGACTACACTATTTCATTTCATTTTGCAAACAATAGCACAACGAGAGAACCAGATGGAGATGGAGAAAAACATGAGAGGATTTTTTAGAGGGCCCTGACATGGAGGTCTCGGATCTGATGAGATGTCATCTCTAGGTGCCACGGAGTCTGAGAAATCACCCGTCGAAGATATGGCGTGTTTGGGCCTCAGGGCTCTTAAGGGACTACGCCCGGACGAGGTAGCCCAAAAGCACGGGGAGTGCATAGGGAACCAAAAAAAAAGCCTCCACTAGCATTCACCCAGCCACCCCAATGTGTTGGCGTAGTTGGTTTGGTCCCACGAGCTTCCGTTTGCAAACTACTGACCTCTGCATGACCCTACTGTTGACTCAGACTACTATTTTTTTGCGTTTTGCAAACAATAGGACAACGAGAGAACCGAATGGAGATGGAGAAAACCATGAGAGATTTTTAGAGGGCCCCAACATGGAGGTCTCGGATCTAATGAGACATCTCTAGGTGCCACGGAGTCAGAAATCACTCGTCGAAGATATGGCGTGTTTGGGCCTCAGGGCTCTTAAGGGACTACGCCGGACGAGGTAGCAAAGCACGGGGAGCGTAGGGAACCAAAAAAAAGCCTCCACTAGCATTCACTAGGCCACCCCAATGTGTTGGCATAGTTGGTTTGTCCCACAAGCTTCCATTTGCAACAACTGCATCATCTGACGCGACCTACTGCTTGACTCAGGCTTTGCACTATTTCATGCGTTTGCAAACAATAGCACAACAAGAGAGAACCAGATGGAGATGGATAAAACCATGAGAGGATTTTTCATAGAGGGCCCCAACATGGAGGTCTCGGATCTAATGAGACATCTCTAGGTGCCACGGAGTCAGAAATCACCCGTCGAAGATATGGCGTGTTTGGGCCTCAGGGCTCTTAAGGGACTACGCTCAGACGAGGTAGCTAGCCCAAAAGCACGGGGAGCGTAGGGAACCAAAAAAAAGCCTCCACTAGTGTTCACCTAGGCCACCCCATGTTTTGGCATAGTTGGTTTGGTCCCACGAGCTTCCATTTGCAAACTACAGCCTCTACAGCCCCCTGACTTAACTACTACACTATTTCACATTTTTTTTGCAAACAATAGGACAACGAGAGAACCAGATGGAGATGGATAAAACCATGAGAGAGGATTTCATAGAGGGCCCCAACATGGAGGTCTTTATCTAATGAGACATCTCTAGGTGCCATGAGTCGAAATCACACCAAAGAAGATATGGCGTGTTTGGGCCTCAGGGCTCTTAAGGGACTACGCCGGACGAGGTAGCCCAAAAGCACGGGGAGTGTAGGGAACCAAAAAAAGCCTCACTAGCATTCACCAGAGCCACCCCCCATGTGTTGGCATAGTTGGTTTGGTCCCACGAGCTTTCATTTGCAAACTACAACATCTGCGAGCCCTATACTTGACTTTGAGACTACACTATTTTTCACGTGTTTTGCAAACAATAAACAACAAGAGAACCGAATGGAGATGGAGAAAAAACCATGAGATTTTTTTGTAGAGGGCCCCAACATGGAGGTCTTGGATCTGAGACATCTCTAGGTGCCACGAGTCGAGAAATCACCCGTCAAAGATATGGCGTGTTTTGGCCTCAGGGCTCTTAAGGGACTACGCTCGGATGAGGTAGCCCGAAAGCACGGGTGGAGGAAACCACCAATGTTCAATGATTTTTCCATAGGATGCAACTATGTAGACTATGAACTTAGTTTTGTTGGGGAGACCACCAATGTTCCAACTGTTCTTTTTTGAATGAATATCTTTGATTCAAACAGAGAATGAAGAGCTCAAATTTTTTTGGACATTACAAAAGGTTGTTTGTGCCCAGAGAAAAAGAAGAAGAAAACCATATAAATATTCAGTCTTCAACTTTAGATGAACTGAATGAACATCATGAAGAAAAACAATTATGTGAAGATGTCACTATGATTCAAGAAGAAATGAGTGTCAAAGTCATAAAGAGTCTTTTTATTACCCAAAAACATCTTAAGGAAGAAACTTAAAGAGAAGATACTAAGAGAAGAAAAGGAAAAATGTGGGAAGGATCACAACTTAACTAGAATGGAAGATCTATGTGATGTTGTCGATTCTCATGGATAATCTTAAGGACAACATGCCAAGTTGAGTATTTTTTTCTAATCCCACTTTGTGCAAAACTTTCAGTCAGTGTGCCAGGGTAGTTCAGAAACATACTTGAAAAAAAAACTACATGAAGTTGATAATTGGCCTGAAAATGAATTGAATTTTTAGAATTTGTCTGAAAACTCACCCATTTTTTGATGAAATGTATGAGGATTTTGCAGGCTATGAAGAAATTGCTTTTGATTTTCAAAGGCATAGTTGAGAAAACCACGAGGCCCAAACCATTTATCTTTCGACGGGTGATTTTTAGGACTCCATGGCTTGTACTAGAGATGATTCTTTCTCGAAGATCTCTTTAGACCTCCTTGTCGAGCCTCTCCCTCAAAATCCTCTCATGGTTTTATCCATCTCCATCTGGTTCTCTCTCGTTTGTCTTATTGTTTGCAAACACGCGAAAAATTGTAGTTTGAGTCGGTGTAGAGGTTGTTAGAGTTGTAGTTTGTTTTGCAAAACGAAGCTCATGGGACCAAACCAACTATGCTATGCCAACATGTCGGGGTGGCCTAGTGAACACTAGTGGAGGATTTTTTTGGTTCCCTATGCTCCCCGTGTGCTTTTTGGCTACCTCGTCCTAGGCGTAGTCCCTAAGAGCCCCTTGAGGCCCAGGCCAACACGCCATATCTTCGATGGGTGATTGCTCAGACTCTGTGGCACCTAGAGACATCTTGTCAGATCCAAGACCTCCATGTTGGGGCCCTCTATGAAAATCCTCTCATGGTTTTCTCCATCTCCATCTCATTGTTCTCTCATTGTCTTATTGTTTTGCAAAACGTGAAAATAGTGTAGCGAGTTTGAGTCGAGTGTAGGGCTGCTTTGAGAGTTGTAGTTTGCAAATGGAAGCTCGTGGGACCAAACCAACTATGCCAACATGTCGGGGTGGCTAGGTGAATGCTAGTGGAGGCTTTTTTTTTCCCTAGCTCCCATGCTTTCGGGCTACCTCGTCTGGGCGTAGTCGCTTAAGAGCCATGAGGCCCAAACACGCCATATCTTTGACAGGTGATTTCTCAGACTCCATGGCACCTAGAGATGTCTCGTCAGATCTAAGACCTCCATGTTGGGGCCCTCTATGAAAATCCTCTCATGGTTTTCTCCATCTCCATCTGGTTCTCTCGTTGTCTTATTGTTTGTAAAACACGTGAAATAGTGCGAGTCGAGTCGAGTCGAGTGTAGGGTGCCGAGAGACTTTGTAGTAGTTTGCAAACAAAAGCTCGTGGGACCAAACCAACTATGCCAACACATGGGTGGCCAGGTGAATGCTATGGTGGAGGCTTTTTTTGGTTCCCTACTACTCCTCCCCATGCTTTCGGGCTACCTCGTCAGGCATAGTCCTTAAGAGCCTTGAGGCCCAAACACACCATATCTTCGACGGGTGATTTCTCGGACTCCATGGCACCTAGAGACATCTCATCGGAGATCAGAGACCTCCATGTTGGCCCTCTATGAAATCCTCTCATGGTTTTTATCCATCTCCATTTGGTTCTCTCATTGTCTATTGTTTTGCAAAACACGTGAAATAGTGTGAGTCTGAGTCGGTGTAGGGCTGCCGAGAGTTGTAGTTTGCAAACGGAAGCTCGTGGGACCAAACCAACTATGCCAACACATCGGGGTGGCTTGTGAATGCTAGTGGAGGAGGCATTTTTTGGTTCCCTACACTCCCGTGCTTTGGGCTACCTCGTCATGGGTAGTCCCTTAAGAGCCCTGAGGCCCAAACACGCCATATCTTCGACGGGTGATTTCTCGGACTCCATGGCACCTAGAGACATCTCGTCAGATCTGAGACCTCCATGTTGGGGCCCTCTAAAAATCCTCTCTCATTTTTCTCCATCTCCATCTCCATTCTCTCATGTCTTTATTGTTTGCAAACATGTGAAATAGTGCGTCTGAGTCGAGTGTAGGGGTTGCCGAGAGGCTTGTAGTTTGCAAATGGAAGCTCGATGGGACCAAACCAAACCAACTATGCCAACATGTCGGGGTGGCTAGGTGAATGCTAGTGGAGGCTTTTTTTTGGTTCCCTACTCCCCATGCTTTTGGGCTACCTCGTCTGGGTAGTCCCTTAAGAGCCTTGAGGCCCAAACATGCCATATCTTTGACGGGTGATTTCTCGGACTCCATGTGGCACCTAGAGATGTCTCGTCAGATCCGAGACCTCCACATTGGGGCCCTCTACAAAAATCCTCTCATGGTTTTCTCCATCTCCATTCAAACTGAGTCAGTGTAAGGTTGTCCATTGCCAATCACTTGAATAATATAGGTGGTTCATACAATATAGGTGGTGAAATGAGAATTTTAATAAGATATTTTTACAATATAGGTGGTGAAATGAGAATTTCTGTTTTTGTTCCTTTCTAATATTTAATTTCTCTTAGCTTCACTTGGCTTTGAGAATAATAAATTCTCTATTGACAGTGCCAACCACGTGAAGGTGGAAGCTTTTTTGGCACCACTAACCTACATAAACATGTTAGTAAGCAATTAAATAGAATTTTAAATCATACAAAATTTAAACAAAATCATTTAAGTAAATATTCAAATTAAATTCATGAAGAACATACCTTTGCAAATTCAATCCAATGAACCACAAGGATCAACTCTATTCTTGACAGTAGCAAGAATTGCTTCATGATCTGATTCACGAACCTTCCACATTTTTGTTTGATGGCTGACCTCGATATTTGATCAATTTAATATTTGTTGCAAGGACCAAATGTGAATAGTGAAGTATCTTCGATGTACTTCATAGTCTTCAAACAACCAAATGTTTGATTTTTGATAGGATATCGTCGAAGCCAAGTTCCAGTGACTACCACTGATCCAGTGGGATACTCAAGGTCTTCACCATCAATGACTATGGAAGTCAATTTTTTCCCCTCTACACAATGAGATAAGAAGTAGTTTGTTCCCTCTTCGTTAAATTCCATCATAATAACTACAAAAATGTGCCCTATGTATCACAAAGTAAAACTATTCAATCAATTTATAAATACATTAAGAGTTGACCATTTAATAATTTATAAATCTAAAACATGGCATGTACATATATGTATGTACCTTGTTGCACTAAATCAGAGACTTGGTCAAAGTCAGGTGATGTTGTCATTTGATCTGAAGACCCTGCAAGTTGTAATGCTCATGGAACTTGATGTGTGTCGAGTGGAATTAGAGGTCTACAAGTCCATTCATCCACCCACTACTTGTGACTCACATTCATTCCACACAAAATCAATGCATGATATACAAAAACATGTCATGCACCTAGTATAAATAGTCCAAGCATTTGCATCTGAACTACGGAATGAGTGCATATCACTTGATCCTACAACTGTCATACAATCTTCAAAGTTTTCCAGATGTTGTTCCTCTATCAACCAAAAATATCTACGAACCATTGATCTCTCTTGAGATTCATGGCCCATATTCTTAACACACCAATCAACAATGTTTTTTGCATCTATAAATTTAGCACCATCCTTGAACTTTAACTCTTCTCTTGCAAGTGCTCTTTTCACACATGCTCTGCACCATCATGCTCTCCTTTTCCATGCCCTACCTCAGTAAAACTCCAGATATGTTGTACATTTGTTTCTTTGTGCATCTTGCTTAGCCAATAAAACATCCATGCATTCTTGAATTGTGATGTGCAGTTGTCTGACCAAATGTAATGTTGATCGAAACTAATGTTCCTCTCATTCAAGTTCACATAAAACACCTGAAACACCCTTGTACATATTATTGTAGAATGTGTCCGATCATCACTGATGTAGAAATGATACTCTCTTAATATTTTTGATCTTGCTCAGTGCTTTCAGGAGAGTGCATGAATGTTATATGCATGAAAATAGAAACTTGCACTGAGTTATAATATTGAGACTGAACCTCCATTTGTGGCTGCAATGTGTAATTCTCTGCAAAGTCAACTACTAAAACAATAGTACCAAGTGGGAATGTGTCCTTGCTTAACTTGAATTGTTCATCCAACCATCGAGCTCTATGTGTGTGCCTTGCATACTCATAAAAAAATTTCCTCTCTGAATTTGACCATATATTATGATACATGAGTAATTGTTTTCTAACAAGCTCACACCTCTTAGATTCTTTTCCATCTTTTAATTGATATGCCACCATTTATATTTGGTGAAATCAACCAATTCTTTTCCTATTGAATATGTACTCTCCTCATGGATACAACTTTTCAGATTTGGCAAGCCACCACATACATTGCACGTTCCATCCAAACATGCTTTGTTATAAAAAAATTGTCTTGTTGATTTTTCACAAAATATTGTCGAAATAAATTCCCTTGAAGATTTTTGTGGGACATTTATTCCACACTCTGCAACATGATGTCAATATATAAAACACGACGTATTTGACAAAAAACATCATAATGCATTGAAAATTCAACATGATGCCTACAACAACAAGTGGTACGTGAGTGATTGATTTTCACATAAAAGGGTTTGCTCATTTCAAAGAATCTTTGGCTAATGTTAATTTGTGGATTTTCATTTTTAAACTTAGAGAACAATTTTTGTTTGAGTCATATCTAAGAAATGTTTTGCACACGATTCACGATTACGAGAACCTATTCTTCTTTTTTTGTATCTCTTCTATTCGGTGACACCCTTGTGTTCTCATTCCAAAATTTTACAATTAATTCTTTTAGAATATCAGATGTATTCTTGTCTTTTCATGGAAGTCTGCTAGAGAAAGCCCAATAGTCAGTGTTATTGACTAACTCAAGACGTTTACGTCTCTCTATTGCTTTCATTAGTGTTTTTTTTGTTTAGCTTCAAAGCACTTTTGTTTTTCTAATCAAGCATTTATTAACTATTTTATCACTTACTATACAATTAGTTAGTGCACGTCGTGTAGCATTACTATCTTTGGTGCATCTTTTTCCACCTACAATTTGGTATGCTTTATGTATGTTTTCAACAATTGACACATTTTGATCAACAACATTAGATGTTCTTAACCCCAGGGTCTTCATTATAGGTCTCATCTTAATTAATTTCATCAATGAAACAAATAATTGACATCTTTGTGTGTCATTTAAATTCTCAAAGTAATTATCCCAAATTCCACTAGCTTTTCTTCTCGCATTTCTTTCAGACATTTTGTTAGGCATTGGTTTTATAATGTTTTCATCAATTTCAATTAAGTGAATTGGTTTTCTTCACAAAATGGAAGGAGGTGTTCTTAGAGGTGAAGATTCATTTACAAGGTTACTTTCTTCATTCAGTGTTTTCATACAAATTTCGGGTTAACATTTGGATTCTCAGGTAAGGGTTCAATAATTGGATTCATATCAATTTCTTCATCCATACCAACATTATCATTCAATTCAATATCATTATTCATTGCAAAATCATTATTCTCATTATTCTCTACATTTTCATTATGTATTTCATCCCCATTTTCTAATACATTAGCTATTTTGATATAGCGGATGTACCTTGCCTGCTCTGCAGTTTTTGCATTCTCTTCAATTTCTTTATTCTCTTCTCTTCCAATTGCTCTAGTGTCTTGTTCTTGACTTTCCTCTTGTCCTTAGCTCGACGTTTATCACCCATGATTAGAAAAAATCAACTAGTGGGGTAGGGGACAAAATGAACTACTAAAAAATCATGCAAGAATGTAGAGAAAATTGCAGACAAAACAGAATGTTTGCAGAATTCCTGTGAAAGAGATGAAAGGGACGTTGGGGGCCACAATATATAAAACAAAGAAAAAAAAACACGTTATAATGTGTATGTAACACATTTTTTTTTTTTTTTTTTCTCTTTTCCAAGCCATGCCTCAAGGCTTGGGATCCGGTTTGGATCCCCAAGCCTGAGGCATGGACCTGTACAAACACAACAAACAACGTGTTTTTGCAAGAAAATGTAAAAATGCCACTTCCTCTATGATAAATCAAAATAAAACAATCGATCCATTTTAAAAAAATTATACCACGACGTAGAGCAGAGTTTCTTCTTTCTAAAAATATAATTTTTCAAATTTTCTAACTAATATAAGGTTTCCATATTATTTATTTTCTAACTATGCCTTTTTATAGCTATTTTTTGAAGTGTAAATATGTCTATCTTTCATTGTGTATCTTTTTTTTTGGGTGATCAAATTTTAAAAAAATTATACTAGCCCAAACTAGGCATAATTCTATACATATTAAAAAAAAAAAATAATTTTCGATATTTTTGAGGTAGTTAGGGGGCACGGTCGGAGCTCCGTTATTTTTCAAAACATAAAATTTATGTACTAGAAAAATCATAAATAAAAAAATATTCGCTAAAAAAATCTTTTAAAAATGGAGCCCAAACTAGATGCTCCTAGCTATCTTTCTACCAAAGGGTTTTCAAAAATACTAAATGGTGCTCAAAAAATGGTGGGGGCACGAAAGTCACTCTATTATGTTTTTTAACAAAAACAGGAGCATCTGTTGGTATTTTAGTGTTTGACCCACTTAAACTTATCCGTTTTCAATAAAATTTAGTAGCTTAGAAACTAGACTCAAAATGCTACGATTCATATTTCTACAACATCTAAATGTAAGCAAGATGAAATGCGACCAAAATATGTAATATGTTGTGGATGAGATGGAATGGAATGTAGTGTGAATGATAGGATCTACATGCCCCCCAAGTGAGTGCGGCTGTGTATATATGAGACGAGGTTCATTTATATATTCCCCCTTAACGATCGAACATAAATTATAGAACAAGATTGTGTCATCGAGAAATGGTTTGAATTGTGTGTGAGAAATATATGATCGATAGAACATAAAGTGTAGAGTGTAAGCATGTGAGTGAATGAGTGAGTGTGTGAGTATGATGAAGGTCCATTTGATATGTAAACCCTCGGCATTCGAGTATGGACAGTGAGAATATAGTGCATCATCAGGTAATGACCGCAACATGTAGAGGTAGATGTCAAAAAGATGTGTCGGGAATGTGTAGAGTGTGCAATGTGTACAATGCACAATAGATGATGTGAGGAGGAGACGAGCACATGATTTTTGTAGTGTGTGTATAACATGTGTTGTGTGTAATATGTAGTTTGCATAGGAGAAAAGGAATTCAAATGTGTCACGTGTGTATCATATTGTGAATTTTTTGTGCGTGTTGTATGTTGTGAATATTTCGATAAAGTAGTATTTTGTTGAAGGTTTGTGAGAAAGTGTGACTGTGTCTTGTTAGATGTGCACTAGAAAGGATGTGGCACACAAATGTTGATCGTATAGTCTTTGAGTATGTGTTAAAAGTATGTCTTTGTAGCGTTGTGTTGATTGTAAACATTTTTAGTGTATGATGTGCATTGTTGAATGTGTGATGTTGAGTGTATAGGAGAGGGGATGTGTTTTTAGGTGTCGGATATGTAATATGTCATGTTAATTTTGCACAAAAGATATGTGTCATATGATGTAAGAGGGGTATGTTGTGAAGGAGTTGATTGCGTAGTAGCATTTTGAGTATGTTGTAGGTGGTGTTGAGTATGTATTGATGAAGAGGCGGGAGAAGTGTTTATTGTGAGTGTGTCAGTATATAGTATGTTATGTTGAATGTGTGGAGTAGGAAGAATGTGTTGCATGTGTGATTATTGTGATGAATATGTGCGAGAGATAAGATGATGTGCAATGTAGCATGTAGCGTATAGTGGATAATGTGTAGTGTGTGAGGTTCATGTATATAGTATGCCCTCAACAATCAAGTGTGAACCATAGCACGAGAATGCATCATCGGAAATGATGATACTAGTGTATCAAGATGTGTATGTTGTGAATAAAGATCTATAAAATATGTGATGAGAAAATAAGATGCATGTTAATGCTAGGGGGAAGAAATATGTGTGATGCCCCCTTAAGTATGTGATGATAAGAATAATCCAGTAATATCATCTAAAAGGTTGTCATTGTCATGGTCAAAGCCGAATGGTGAAGCATATGAATCTTGATAAGAAATAGTATCAAGTTGATCAAGGAGCCATTGAGACATAAATTATACATGCCCATAGCGTATTCCTCATCAGTAAAAGGAGGTAATGGACACCCATGTACATACCAGTGAGTGATATTTGGTGAATAGCCAAGAAAGGAGTCATTACAAATGAAAACATGAACAAATGGAATGGGGAATGATATATCAGTATGGTCAGGATCTAATGTGCCCCTAATGTAATCAAGCCAAGGCGTGCGAGTGTAAGCGGAGAAGTGCGAGGAGCACATGTAAGAAAAGCTATGAGATAAAAGACTTGAAGACCATAAGAAGCGGTAATACAAACAACCCCATGGTAGAGATGATGATCATGAGGTAAAGGAAAGATGTCGTCGATTCAAATCCTAATCGAGTCAACCCATCATATGTGCATATAGTCGGCCGACCAAGTGCGATAAAATGGAATATGTTCCCGGTAAAAGTCATTCATGAAAAATATGCATGTAAATGGAGGAGGTGCTTGATGGAGGTTTCGATAAGAAGATGAAGGAGATGGAATGATTTCCAATGTTTGGACAGGTCCCCGATAAAGAACCATAATAGTAGTAGTAGCGAGAAGGAGATAGTGTTGCAGATGAGACAACATCTAGAATGAAAATTACACCTTCAAGTTTTTGGTCCAACGGTGATAGGTAGGGTAATGTGACATAGGCATGGATGAAAAAATCCGTCATATGAACGAAGAGAAAGACATGATGGACTAACATTAGCACTAGAAAGACCGATCTTTTCAAGGAATGACATAGGAAAAAGATTTAGTTTAGATCCATTATCGATTAGAGTGCGTTTGAAACCCACATTATAAATGCAAATCATGATGTGCAAAGGTGGGTCATTGTAAAAAATAGTAAGATCAACATTAAGATTAAACGGAAAAGCAATATGTTGAGAAAATACATCGAAAAATGTTTGATATATTGTATCTGGATGAATATTAACATGAATGCGAGTGGTAGCTAGGAGATTTTTGATTCTATCTCTTAATTCAGGATTGATGAGAAAGAAATCATTAATAGAGATACTCATGATGAAGAGATCCTATAAATATAGGAGTAATGGAAGGATGAGGACCTTAAGAGCATTGATTGAGGTCGGTTCACCAAGATGATTAAGTTAAAATGTGGATTTATATGCCTAATTTGATTGTTGTTGCAGGTAGTAAATGATTAATCAATTAAGTATAGAAGTTGACCAAAGCAAAATAAGCTAGAAAATATGAAACTCTAATTGAAAAGAGAGGGTAAAAATATTTAGTTGATGTATAAATATCCCTAAGGTGCACAAAGAAAACTGAAAAATCCAAAACACTTGATCAGTGTCAACAACAAATCTCAATAAAACACATAAATGTAAGAATATGCCAGAGTGGGGCACACTGGAGAGGGACAGGGGCCCTGTGGGTTCCTATTCTTGTTTATGGGTGCCTATGTCTCCAAAATACTAAGAAAACCTCCTTTGAGTGGTCGCAAGGTGTTCATTGTCCTTCACCTTTGGTCACTAGTATGTCGCACAATAATCATCGAGGTCGCAAATAACTCATAATAAATATTCCACTTACAAAACCCTCAAGGGGACATCAAATCCTAAAAAAGAAAGATGTAAAATGAGGGGTTAGACTGTCCTCAACTGTCACAATGGTGATCTTACAACTGAGCGTTGCACTACTTCTTAGACCCAATGTAGTTCTCTGTGTGTGTGTGTGTGTGTGTGTGTGTGTGTGTGTTTGTTGGGAATCATGCCCTAGGTGGCTTTTGTGCGTGTCACACTTGATAACAAGAAAAGTAGATATATGTACGAAATGTAATCGGTGTGTGCATATAATAGAATGAACTCCCCTCTTATGAAGTGTATGCAAAATAATGTAGTCCCTTTCCCTTGATTGGATGCTAGAATTCTCTTCAGTAGCCTTTGGATGCAACCTTAGGTGGAGATAACTAATGCTTAGTGTTTGGTTCTTTATTATGATCACATAAATTTATATTTATATGATTCCCTTGTTTGAATTTCATAATCAACCCTGAAAAGTTTGACTACCAAAAAGATAAGATGCTCAAATGGCTAAAAAGGACCCAAAACATATGATGAAAGTACAATGAGGTCGGGGGTGCACAGTGCTGTGTCTTGGCTGGGCGCCGGTGTCCAAGATGATAAATCTTTGGGGTGTAAAAGGAAGACTAAGAAAAAGTTGTGCAAGACCAAAATTGGTAATAGAAAGAAAACAAAGATGGCCAAAGACATGGGTTAATTAGTACTTTTCTTACTTAGGAATCATATGAATATTAGTATGTAATTAGGACTAGATAATTACCCAAAGTGTGTGATTTTGTGTCTACAATAACTAATATTTCATAACATTCACCCCCTTAGTGTGACCATGGGGAAATGTGGAACTACAATAAGAATTGTATGCCTACACATAATTTTAGGTCTACATATTGTTATCTCAATCTTGTTGTCTAGATCTTAATGCTCATGATTACCTACAAATGAGAAGCTGTACCTACTTTCACTTCTAGTGAACATATTCAACGAATGAACATCTTCTAATGAAGTACATTAGTCGGGGATCTCGCATTCGAGTCTCTACGATTAGTTTTCCTCTTATACAATTATTTATAATATTTCACCTTCTACGTCATATCACAAAACTTAAAATTTTACATTATAAATGCTCACACATTCCAAGTGAACATGAACAAACTTATGTTCTTATTCGAACACTACTACTTAAAGAAAACACACAACTAAAAATATGTTACCATAGAAAAATCATCCTCGTTGTTGGTGACTTATGAGAGACATTGATCACCCTCCTTCCTCTCGACCTCCATCGACAAGTACTTTCGTTACTCAACAAATTTGAAATTGAATCTCATTATTTGTTATAAATCAAATGTCGGTTTCCACTAAAAATACATTCATAATTTTTTATTTTATTTTCTAGACTTTTTACTAACTATTTGGACTACAATATAATGAATGACACCGTTATAATGACTTAAAAAAACTTACAATTGACCACTTTTAGACATAAATTCAAACATTTAAAAAATAATTAAGTGAGATCACTTTTTAAATAAAACTAAATAATATGAACCCTAATTAAATAAAACACTTAACACTTTATTCATCTTTAATCATCCTAAAAACCATATTCACTTTAACAAATTAAAACATAAGTGGAATCAATAATACAAACTAAAAAAATATGACTCATACATTACAAAAATTAAACAAAAACACTTAGGTTGTGGTCCCATGTTGGGGGGCTTGTTATTTTTATTGAGTGGGTGTTGTTGAGAAAAATAGGAGCTTAAGCCATTTTGGGGTCCCATGCTAGTTGTTTTCAAATGTTGTTACAGAGCAAGCAATTACATTGTGCATAACCCAAAGAACACTTTATCAAATCACTCATAAAAAGTGACTGCAGCCCCGATACACCAATTTCTTTGGAGATTTTAGATATTCATAATTATTATCCTTTGTCGTGCCCTAACTCATCTTTTTGATTACAAGAAATGCCGGTCTCTTTGAAACTAAAAGACATGCACACATTGCCGAGTGGTCAAAAAATGCACTTTCATTTCGACATTTCATGTAGCTTAAGTTTGAATCCTCCCTCTTCTCTGATTGAATTTAGTACGACTGAAGACATGGAAAAGGTTATTCAAACCAGCAATCTTGATAAGTTTTGTCTTGGTTTGGAATTACTTAATGTATGCAAATGATGCACAGATAACCCCAACTGTTGAGCTTAGAACTTGGAGGATGTTAAGAAGCCTAGCCTGCGTAAACGTTGTTCCCTGAGCATTGCAGGATCAAAAGAAAAAAATATCGGTAGAAAACAACAATCAGGTATTGGATCAATTCAGATAAGTTCCCCCAAAAGCAAGTTATGGAAGTATATCTTGAAGTTAAACTTAAAAAATAGTCATTTGATATCACAATGCCAAAGACTTAAATCCAACAAAAACCAAAAGGCATATATTAAATATCGGACCACATTTTTTCAAGGATTAAGGTGGCTAATCAGTTCCGCATTACACACAAGTCTTTTGGAGATTGATTCACAGAATTGTCCCGGCCATGTTATGCCAAAATGCAAACCTATTAAAGATAGGTAGTTTTTGTAGAAGAGATGAACTAGGCTTGAGCTTGAGTGTTGAATCTTATCACAATGGTCATGATTGTTAGATCTGATTTGATCCCAAACATTACACAAAATGAGATTTCATTCAAGGAATGGACATCAACGTCATATTGCAGCAAGCATCAAACAAATCGACACAAATAATTCCATAACTGAATTGTATATCAGGAACTTGGCAGGGTATTAAAAGTGTGAGGGGAGGTGTTGAGAAATGATTACAGATAGACTTTTGAAGGATTGGTATCTAAGTCTGAGAAGCATCTAGAGAAAAGAAGCAAAAATATTGCCACAATATTTTACCATGTGTAAAAAAATTATCCCACAACTACAAATATTGTTGCCTTACACTATGCAAAATACAAACATGATTCATTGTAGGAGCTTTTTGTAGAGTAAGTAGACAATGTTAAATTGTGAAACATCAATATAAGTATTTTAATATAAATGCAAAGAATGATTGTATAAAAAAGTAAACCTATGAAATTTCATCAATTCAATCAAGTTGAACCTAAGATAACTGCACTAATTGGTAAATGACATGATATGAGAGGCAAAAGAAAAATTATAGAGAAAAAGGAGCTATAACCATGTGGACAACCAAAATTATAACCATAGCTCTAGGAGAATTGTAAGTGACTTTGGGAAATTCTTGGCCATACCATGGTAATTGATCTCCACCAAAATTCTCCCTATGGTTTTCATTTTAGAAAATCAGTTCAATGTTACAAATTATAAAGAATTGAAAACAAACTTTTTAAATGTTAAAAATACTAATACCTGTAACATGATGTTCTTGAGTGTATTAGGTAAAAATAAAATTTGTTTCTATGGATCTTTATTTTAATATGCTTGGTTCCATTTTTACCTTCCTACCTAATGTATACCACAGTTCCATATTGTCACCTCAACATTACAATACTTTCTTTATGTCAAATTATTCACTTGAATTTTGTTATGGCAAAAAAGAGATGTATCTGATTTGTTCACTTTCACCAATCTATTTTGTTTGGAACTAGCCTGCAATAATTTTTGTAGAATTGTATCTTGGTTTGAAGCTTAACAAATACGAAAATTGCATTAACTAGCTCCAATGTAATTCTCAAAAGCTAAACAAATTTTATGTATCCATAAATAGACTTTTGTGAACGACGAGAGACAAAGTTGCTTTGTTATTTAAATGGTTCCTATGTTCAAACAAAAATATACACAACTATAATTTAGGTGATTATGGAACTTACAGAGACAAATTTGATGTGCTTTAAGTCACTACAAAAATCCAAAATTGCATTACACTCAAAAATCCAAAGATCCATTACACTTTGTTTCAATTTTCACTCTTAAATTGCATTTCAAGTCTCTCTAATAAATTTATTGAAATTGAAATGACAAAAAACTAGGTTGTATCATTACAACAATGATTATCCATTATTATTTGCAAAATGTGAAAGCATAGTTAAAGCAAAAAAATCATTCCACATGGTCCACTCCATTCCTTCCATTGACAAATTCCATTAATGCCAATCGAGCTACTGTTGCAGTTGGATCGCTTGAGCCTTCTTCATTGGTTGATACATTGTCATTGACATCAACTGCATCACAATCATCCTCTTCATATGTTAACAACATATTATGCAATATGCAACAGACAAAAATTGTTTTTGGCAGCATTTGCAAATTAGGTTGAGAAATCTTGGAATGAAAAATGTGCCATATGTTCTTTAGCCTTCCAAATGCACATTCAACAACAATTCTTGTTGAGGATAACTTAAAATTGAAATCTCTTTGACTGTTTGTTGACGCTCCAGGAAAAGGAGTAATTATCCATGGTAATAATGGATAACCGCCATCACCAATAATATATTCTCTCATGGTTGTTGAACCAATGGAAATGGAAGGACCATTTAGCCTCTCCCCACCTTCACACAATCTGTAAAAAGAAGAATTCCACAAGAGTCTAGTATCATTGACTGAACCAGGCCACCTAGTGAAAACATCCATGAAACACATATTACTATCAACAATGGCTTGCAATGACATACTA
The DNA here is from genome assembly GCA_018340775.1 of Taxus wallichiana var. yunnanensis. Lineage (NCBI taxonomy): Eukaryota > Viridiplantae > Streptophyta > Pinopsida > Cupressales > Taxaceae > Taxus > Taxus wallichiana. Next base: position 476,295,971 of record CM031236.1, on the reverse strand, counting down.
TAGTTATGATCTTTGTCATACCAATCAGACGAACACTCATTAGATGGAAGTTCAAATTGGATGTGAGTTACATCTATAACACCACAACAATTTGGAAAGCCTTGTTTTTTCCGAAAACCTTCTTTTACATGCTCAATCATTAAATTGTTACTTGGCCATTGTATATGACTTCTCAAATAGTCTGTGCATAAAATTTATGAAGTTATTTATAATTCTTACCATTGTTGACTTCCCACAACCAAATAGCTCACTAATCGCAATCATTGTCATTCCAGACGATAACTGCAAAACTGCAATGGCCACTTTTTTCTCAATGGAAAACACCCTACCCTTTATAGATCTTGCCAATGATAACGGTATATCACCTTGATGAAGGTCTTCATTCAACAATTCACAAAGAGATGTAAATAATGAATAGGAAGCCTAAAATGCTACGAAATCATTCATCATCACATGTAACTTTAAAAACATAGTGGTTCCACCAATGCAATGAACGAGGCTTAATATACCATTCATTGTAAATCCTCCCTTCAAATTGAGAATTTGATAAATTTGTTTCAAGGATTGTGTTTTCTTGCTCTGAAGTGATTGCATAGATTTCCCCTTCCATTTCAACATTTGAAGACTTTGTACTTGCAGATGAACATATCTTACGTTTCTTTGATACATGTTGCATATTGTTTGAACCTTGAATATCATACCAAATTTGAAATGCCAATTGGACAATAATAGATGCACTTTCCATGAGGATTTTTATTATTTCAGCTGAATTAGAATTCATTTGATGAGAATAAATGTTGTTGGAAGATGATAATGCAAAATCCTCCCTACAAAAATGACAAATCCACAATCAAATCTTGATCAATGTCATTGAGAACCTTGCACTTTGACTACAAAATATAACAACAAATTGTAACATCAACACACAATATGGTTTTATCAAATTCAACAAAGATGACAAGAAATAACATTAAAATTTCATCTTATACAATAAATTGCATGATGAACTTTATGATTACATTTAGAGCAACAACTACTATTTGGAAATAACAATGAGCTAGATCTCAAGTAGGTAATTCAGTTTTTATTAAAGGTCATGTCACACATATAACTTGACAAAAGTTGCCTATAAGATGAGAAAAGGCTACATAAAGAGATTAATCATTTATTGTTGGAAAATGATTCACTAATCTTAAGCATGGCCTGCCCAATAGAATTTAGAGCTGAAACCAAATTGACTTGCACATTGATCTTTTGTTCTTCAATTTTGATCAGCCTTTCTTCATTCACATCTTCCCTTTGCATCTTCGTTGTTCAAGCAAAGCAAATTCCTTTTCATGGCGTTTCATTCGCCCCTCCTCAGCCATCTGTAGAGTAGTAATCACTGATTTATTGTTCTCAACAATAGTATCTTTTAGACACTGTAGCTTTGGATATTGCTTTTCGTTTTTTCCCTATGGATTGAGTTTCAGCTGCTGCTTTAGGTGTTTGGCTCTCATAATACTTTTCATTCTCATTTGGTGTAGAAAAATCCTCATCAACCATATGGTTCATGTCAGAGCTATCAATGGTTATATTGTCGGGATTTATGGATCTGTCTTGACCAAAATTGACCTCCATTATAATATCTATCTATACCTGCAATAAAGAAAGGGAGAATATATTAAAACATGAACAAATCATCTAGAAAACTTCTTTTGTCGAGACGTGTGTAGAGAAAAGTAACATAACAAACAATATTGAGAAGAGTTTTGCTTAAGCAATAAAATAAAATAAATGCTACTTTTTGCATGCCAATGACGAGTTTTGAAACAAAATATATATGGAAGGTTAAATGCTACTACTTGCGTATGCCAATGAATGAGCTTATTAACATATTTCATAATTTTCTCTAAACCATATGCAATCATAAAAGGTGAAAATCTAATACCTACCTTGATGGTTGTCCTATCATCCCATAAGTGGGCCTTATTGTGGGAGAAAATCTACATTAGAAGTGTGTGTAAACCAAAATAATATTAGGATGGGTGACCTCCTCGGAAAATTCCAATGTTTCCCTCCTATGAACATCACTTAAGTGTAATAAGTGCCAAGTGACCCACTCTTACTCATGAGAGATGGATTCTTTTAAGCCAATACTCATGCAAAAGGGATCATAAAAATTGTCTCAATAATAATATACAATTGATTTGTGAAGTATTACATTACAAAATTTTAACCACATCTACAACAATGGCAAGTTCCACAATGTGAAGGATGGAGTATACTCCTGGTAATAAAGGGAACCTTGTTGCACGTTGTATATGGAAGGTGGAGGTATCAGCCCAGAACAATATTCTACCATACAGGTTTGTCACGTGTACAATAACAATTTGTACTTTAAAATCATCACAATTATAATAAGCATAAAACAAGGGAGCCTCCACAACACACAAAGGTACTATAGAAGCAATGTTATTATCATATAGAGGAGTCTACTAAAACAATAGCATTCAAGCATTTCTAATTTCTGCATCATAATCTCCTAATATATCATATAATTTCCTCTTGCAACTTCCGGATGTAAAAAAGCATTTCTAATTTCTGCATCATGCAGATTTTCCAAATTTGCAACTATCCATTCTTCAATTGCTTAACCTCCTATCTTGTAAGATTATTTGATCAAAAATATTGGAAAATAACACAATCAGTAACTTCACAAATACAAAAACATAAAAAAAATACCCAACAAGGTGAACACAATATTTTCAGACAATTGTCCCTGGAAAAACCCCGTAGGGAAAACCAGTACTACATATGAGAAATATATTAAACTTCAGAAAATCAAGAGATACAAATACTGCTTGCCTCTTCTTGCGGCGAGCTCGACAATCTCCTAATCCTCCTGCTGATATTCTCCACTTTGCTATCTCCAACGCTATCACTTTGCACCCTTGCTAACACTGCAAGACTACTTGCTATCACTTTGCAAGTTTCTCTCTAAACTTCCTAGTTACAAATGACCCCAATGACCCCCTTATATACTACTCTCGTTGAAAATCAACGGCTGAGATTAATACAAATGAACGGCTGAGATTAAGACAACTCAATAACCATAACAACCTTGGTTATGAGGTGTCACCTAAAAGGAGTCAATATTAGATAGCAATTGTTCTTATCCTAACAATATTTGTTTGACAAAAACAACTATTTCTCTAAATTCTAGGCTGTCCAAACTACCCATAACAAATGGATGAGGACAAACAGCTATCCAAGCTACTAACTACTAAGATTAACACTCCCTCTTAGCGAGGAAGTTGTTCTGCATGACACCCAACATCTCTCTGAAGAAGATAAATTTTGCCTTCCCCAATGCCTTTGTCAGAATGTCTGCTACCTGCTGATCTGTAGGTACAAACTGTAGCTTAACAACCCATGTTGTACACAATCTTTGATGAAGTGATACTTGATGTCTATATGTTTTGACCTATCATGAAACACCGATTCTCAGTCAACTTGATGCAACTCTGATTGTCACAGTGTATCACCGTAGTCTCAACCTTCTGACCAAACAAAGCTACTAGCAACTTCCGAAGCCATATAGCTTCACATGTTGCCATGCTAGCTGCTATGTACTCTGACTCTGCTGAACTCAGAGCCACAGACTTCTGCTTCCTGCTGAACCAAGATACAACTCCTGATCCCAGACTGAAACAACACCCTGAAGTGCTCCTCTTGTCCATTGTACTACCTGCCCAATCTGCGTCAGTATAGCCCATCAACCTGATTCCTTCACCTCGAGCATATCTAATTCCATACTCGATTGTACCTCGCAAATAACGCAGCACATGCTTTGCCGCAGTCCAATGCACTCTCTTTGGCTCAACCATGAACTGACTAAGAGAGTTAAGCGAAAAAAGCTATATCTCGGCTTTGGCATTGACCAAATACATGAGAGAACCATTCAACTGCCTATATAAGGTGGGATCTACATCCTTCTCCCTGGATGTGTCTACCTTCCTCCAATTCATGATCATGGGTGTAGACATGGCTTTGCAATCTTCCATCCTGAACCTTTTCAAGATTTCCATGCAATATTTCCCTTTCCCAAGGAAAATCTCTCCATCTTTCTGCCATACCTCCATGCCTAGAAAGTAGTGCATAAGTCCCAAATCCTTCATCTCGAACTCCGCTGCAAGATCCCTCTTGCATTCTTCTATGAGCCCCAGTGAACCTGTAAGAAACAAGTCATCTACATATAGAACAAGAATGAGAATCTCACCTCCAACTACCAAGTAGTAGAGATTAGCATCTGCCTCACTCTTCACAAAGCCAATTTCCTGCAAGTAACTATCAATGCGCTCATACCACGCTCTGGGAGCCTGCTTGAGTCCGTACAACGCTCTCTTCAATCTACACACGTGGGTCTCTTTGTTGTGTGCTACAAAGCCTTCTGGTTGTTCTATGTATACCTCCTCTTTCAACTCACCATTAAGAAACATTGTCTTGACATCCATTTGATGGATCTGCCATCCCATCTGTGCTGAAATTGAGATTACAGCTCGTATAGAAGTATACCTGGCAACTAGAGCAAATGTCTCCTCGTAGTCTATTCCCTCTTTCTGAGAGAACCCCTTTGCCACGAACCTTGCCTTATATTTCTCGATGCTACCATCTGCACCGTGCTTGATCTTATAGATACAGCGTGATCTAACCACTACCCTATCTCGTTGGTCTAGGCACTACCTCCCACACATCATTCTGCATAATTGAAGTATACTCCTCAACCATTGCTTCTTGCCACACTTGATGTTGTGCAGCCTCCTGATAGCTAGAAGGTTCACTATCTACCAACATACTAACTAATGCAACATAGTCATCATACCTGGCTGGTGGTTTCCGTTGTCTATCACTCCTCCTAGGAGTACCCACTAACTCCTGAGTATTCTTCTGTGTCTGTTGAACCTCACGGTTCTTGCTGCCAACTATAGAGGATGAAATATCAACCTCCATGTCTTCTTGATGCATCTCTTCTTGCACCTGTTGCTCCATACTTTGAAAACTCTCTCCTCCTGAGTCTATGCTTGTACTAGTAACTGTACTCGAGCTTTGCTGCCCTTGACTCGATTGAGTGATTCTTGGAGCTTCTTGCCACTCTGATCATCTACTGGCAAATCTCTAGACCTTCTAAATGCCTTGTCCTCCATGAACTTGACATCACGTCGAACAATAATCCTCCTGGTCCCTGGAATGAATATCCGATATGCCTTAGAGGTTTCACTGTACCCCACAAAGTACCCTCTCTCTACAGTCTAATCTAACTTGGTACGTGTATCCTTAGGAATGTGACAATATGCCAAACTCCCAAAGATCCTAAAGTGACTGACATCTGGCTTCTTCCTAGTGAATGCTTCCTCTGGTGTCATCTTCCCTAGTACCTTATGTGGAACTCTATTCTGTATGTATACTGCTGTATTGCATGCCTCTGCCCACAGATAACGGGTAAATCCTGGTCATGCAACATAGCCCTTGATGCCTCCGTTATAGACCGATTCTTCCTCTCAGCAACTCCATTCTGTTGCGGATTGTAAGGAACAGTCCACTCTCTCTTGATTCCTTCTCTGGTACAGAACTCCTGGAACTCATTGCTTTTGTACTCACCTCCATTGTCTGACCGAAGAACTTTTATCTTCCTTCCTGTCGAATTCTCCACAAGAGCTTTGAACTCTTGGAAGCAACTGAAAACCTCATCCTTGGTCTTCAAGAAGTATATCCATGTCTTCCTGGAGAAATCATCAATAAAAGTAACAAAGTACTCATACCCTCTGAGAGACTTCGTTGACATTGGTCCACATACATCTGAATGTACTAGATCAAGAACGCCCTTGGATCTGGTGTCACTCCTTGGAAAAGATGCTTTAGCAAACTTCCCCAACACGCATCCCTTACATACATCATCGTGCTCTGTGCTCACCTCAGGAACACCTGTCACTGTCTCATGAAGTAATTTAAGGGCTCCATGATGGATATGGCCCATCCTTCTATGCCATAGCTCTCCCTGATCTCTAAGATTACTGTTGCTCATGAGTGCCTTAGGAATATCAAACTGCAGCCTATAAAGCCAACCGCTCCTAACTCCAATAGCTATGGGTGATTTCCAATCCTTGTGCTTGATCAACACATGTGCCCCTCTAAAGAGTACATTGTACCCTTTGTCCTGAAGGATAGATACAGAAATCAAATTCATCCCTAAGCCTGGAACATGCAACACATCATGAAGGGGAATCATCTTACCACTCTCCCTCTGAAACTGAACAGTCCCTTGCCCAACTGAGTTGAGTTTGGACATGTTCCCCATAGAGATTTGGATTCTGGTGCTCTCTTCCTTATAACTGGAGAAGTATTCTCTAACTCTTGTCATATGATATGACGCCCCACTATCTATGTACCAAACACTCTGTGAGGTTGAGCTAACCATACATGCTATGAGTGCAAACTCATCTTCCATTCTACTAGACAGCTCATTTGCACTTGCTGAAGCCGCAACTTGCTTCTTGCCTTTCTTTTCATTCTTCTTCCTTTCTGGGCAATCGCTGACATAGTGGCCAAACTCGTGACAGCCATAGCACTTGATCTTCGAAGAATCTTTCTTCTTCTTTTCACCTTGTGAATTTGATCCTTTACTAGACCCCTTCTTTGCTTTCCCTTTACCCGCTAGGGCAACATTTTCCTGTTCCACCTCACTTTTCTGACTCTTATTGTTGGCTCCATTGACAAGACTTAGTCTAAGCTCCTCCTGAGTGAAATCACTCCATAGTCGATCCCAACTTGGTAAGGTGTCTCGTCCATTGATGACTTGAACAAAGACATCCCACTGCTTAGTAAACCCATTTAGGGCTATTCTCACTAGCTCATCATCACTTGGCTTGTCTCCAATAGCTGCCAATTCATCCTTGACAAGTCTAAGTCTGGTGAGGTAACTTGTGACGTCTTCTCCCTTATTCATCCGGGTATTCCTCAACTTTTCTCTGAGAATCAGCTTCCGATTAGTGGTAGCATTCTGGTACAGATTCATAATGGCATCCCACATCGTCTTCGTTGTATCTAACTCTGTAATATGCGAACAATATGATCCTTGACACCGTCAAGAATCATCCTCCTCACCTTGGCATCTTCCTTCTTATATGCTAAGAGTTGTGTTGCATCTGTAGGTACAGGTACAATAGTGGTCACATATTCCTTGATACCATTCTCTTCCAGCAATAGAGAAATTCTGGCTTTCCAGACACCAAAATTCGAGGCTCCATCCAATCATCCCGATCTCTTAAACTCTTGAGGCCATCTTAAAAGAAAATAATAATAATAATTCAAGAGGTTAAACTGGGTTTTATAAACCCTCACTTTCTTTCACCTAGGGTAAATCTCTTCTACCCGAACTTAGCTCTGATACCATGTGAAAAATCTATTACAGTTACTGATTATTAACCTCCTATCTTGTAAGATTATTTGATCAACAAATATTGGAAAATAACACAACTGTAACTTCACAAATACAAACACATAAAAAAATACCCAACAAGGTGAACACAATATTTTCGGACAATTGTCCCTAGAAAAACCCCGTAGGGAAAACTAGTACTACAGATGAGAAATATATTAAACTTCAGCAAATCAAGAGATACAAATACTGCTTGCCTCTTACTGGTAGAGCTCCGACAATCTCCTAATCCTCCTGCTGATATTCCTCCACTGCTATCTCCAACGCTATCACTGCGCCCTTGCTAACACTGCAAGTTTCTCTCAAAACTTCCTAGTTACAAATGACCCCAATGACCCCCTTATATACTACTCTCGTTGAAAATCAACGGCCGAGATTAATACAAATGAACGGATGAGATTAAGACAATTCAATAACCATAACAACCTTGGTTATGAGGTGTCATCTAAAAGGAGTCAATATTAGATAGCAATTGTTCTTATCCTAACAATATTTGTTTGACAAAAACAACTATTTCTCTAAATTCTAGGCTGTCCAAACTACCCATAACAAATGGATGAGGACAAATAGTTGTCCAGGCTACTAACTACTAAGATTAACACTTTAAAATCATCATAATTATAATAAGCATAAAACAAGGGAGCCTCCACAGCACACAAAGGTACTCTAGAAGCAATGTTATTATCATATAGAGGAGTCTACTAAAACAATAGCATTCAAGCATTTCTAATTTCTGCATCATAATCTCCTAATATATCATATAATTTCCTCTTGCAACTTCCAGATGTAAAAAAGCATTTCTAATTTCTGCATCATGCAGATTTTTCAAATTTGCAACTATCCATTCTTCAATTGCTTTGTTAAATTCTATTTACATTCCATCAACACCTACTGATTTATCATTTTTTATGCATCCTATATCATATCTTTTTCATCCTCCCTAATGTTCTTAAATCACACTCCAGATAACTTGCTATGTCTGAGCTCAATTTCTTGGGAATCACCTTGGAGCTCATTTCTTTGTTTCTATCAATTTAATTAGTCATTCCTTCTGATGAAGAAAACCTTCGATGCGGGCAATTTTTCATTAAGTTCCTGTCTTGTTTACAAAGAAAACATGTAGAAAACATGCTAAACCTACTATGTCACAATTGTATTTATGACCCTTGCGATTAGTGAGTACTGCATCTGGTAGATTGGTAGATGTTCTTTAAATCTCAGAGAAATTTGGTGTCTGGCACTCATGCGAGGAAGAGTTCTTCTATTAGTTTTAAAAATTTCACATTAGCAGCAATAATGGAAAACCACCAAATACAATAGAATCCATGGGTTTAGGCAGCGCACTAACAATGATATTTTTCTTGAAAAATTGAAGATAAGCAACTATGATTTCCTTTTCATCCTTATTTAATCTTTTGTTGTCAAGTATTAATGAAACGGAATAATAGTTTCCTTCTAGAGAAAATATTACAATGCAGAATTTTTAATCTATGTGTTTTCCCTGCTGCAATTGTAAGTGATGGCTGTGAATGGTGCAGCTAAATTGTCTTCCAGTGGCAGAGCAAATTAAAATCTTGGTAGAAAAGATGAAGGCATATGATATCAAATGTAACATGGACCTCAGTGCTGGATTTTGACGTTCAATGTTACATGTCACAATAATTTTCTTTGACGGTCTAAAAAATTATATGGATGTCATTTGACGTTCAAAATATAATATGCACGTCAAATTTATTTTTATAATAACTATTATAAAATACAAAAATTGAGTAAAATTTTACATCCACAAGATTGAAACAATAAATTTATATGACTTTCTAAAATTAAATTGAAATAAATAATTATAAAATGAGTGCTATCTTCTTACATCCAAGTTCTCAAATTTCACATTTATTGCAATAATTGCAGTTTCCAATCTTTATTTGTAAAAAATCAAACAAATAACAATAAAACAAACAATTACAAATAAAAATCAATAGAAAAAGCTAAACAAAAAATCAAATAAAACTAAAAAGGAAATCAAACAAAACTAATTGAAAATCAAAATTAATAGATGTTTCTATTTCATAATCATTAATAAGATATTAAGATTTTATTATTTTTATTTTCTTTATATCTGAAAATTTCTATTTTTATTTATATTGTATTTTTCATGAATCTCAAAAATAATTAATATTTAATTTATTAACTTTCTTTTATATATATATATATATGTATATTTAAATTTGTAATATACATGTCATTTTGACGTTGAAATTATATTTTTGCATGTCAATCATAACGGTCATATTGTAAAAGTGGCTGTATTTTGACATCTAAAATGACTAAAAACCTCTAAACGCCTTGCAAAATCCAAGCCTGAACGTGGTATATTTGCATTGGCCTCAAAATTAGTACAACAATATGATATGCTAAAATCTGCACGAAAATCACTGACATCATTTCTATGACAGTTTTCTCATTTTGTTAGTAATCACTGACAGCATTTCTCAAGGACTTGACTTTTCTTAACACTTCTGTTTTCCGCTAGCAATTTCTAAATCAGGAAACCACTCTTCTAGCTATGAACTGCATTCTCCTGGCATGTTTGTTCTGCTTTTGTAATAATTTTTATAGGCAGCAAAGGAGAAAAAGGAAAGATAGGTAGTTTTTAAGGTGCATGATACATTGTTCATTTGGAACCCAGAGACATTATACTTCTTGCTCTCTTAAAAATTTGTAATAAAAAACAAAGTTTAAATCTGGTACCTGGAACAGTCTCCTTCTCTGATTTGTCAGCTCCCTTGCTCTGATTTATCAGCTCCCTGCTCAGATCTGTCACAGTCTGGTTTATAATGTTTCTTTTATGTGCATCCCGAACAGATTTTTGGAGGAAACTAGAATGTGAAGCCAAGTGGCAGCAAATCTGGAGAAAATTTCTGAGCGGGTGAATGATATTGTGGCTGGAAATGGTCTTCCTATCCTTCTGCGGGAGAGATTTTTATGGATGTTTGTCTCAGATTAGCAGTAGCGGTTGCAAGAATTTTGCATGAGACCCAGTTTCGCATGAAAACAGGAGCAGTGGCCCCAGCATGGGACCACGCTCTAAAACCACATATTATTCTTGAAACTTCTCTCTCCATAAAACTATAACCAATCTACACGCATTAACTTCTCAGAGCACTAAGCTTTGGCACCATTGTAAATCTGATCTTGGTCCATGAACTCCGACGTTCCTCCTTGTGATGAAATTGGTTTGATTGGATAGTAGCTGTGGTGAATCTTGATGTGTGTAGAGAGAGTCAATGCAGATCTAACGAAGGAAACAATGAAGAATGAGGCTTTGAGAGGACGGTTTTGAAACAACAATATGTGGCGAGTTATTGATAATGAAGACAGAAAAAATGTCCAACAAACACTCCAACCATGTTGTGGGTTTTGATAACCAATCTCGATCTGAGCGTCTTCTTTTGGCTGCACAACTTTTCCAAAGCCTTCTTTTATTCTAGACAAGACCAGGATTTTTCTAACCTCTTCACACAATTAATATCAGGAAACTACAGCAGATTACGACATTACCTACAAATAATTTTGTCAAATAATGAATGCCATAGAATGGGAAACACTCCCAACAAAGATTGTCCCCTTGGCTCTTCACTTCACAAAACAAAGATTGCTCTATTACCAATGTTAATAATTGGAGGATCAGAATACAAGTTCAACTAATGCAAACAAACATTGAGACTAATATAAGCTCAATGAAACTCATAATTTCTTAATTCATACGTGACTAATTATTCAAGGAATATCATTACATAAATAATGTGATATTCTCCTATAAGGAAGGATTCAACATTACTCCGATATCCCTATTCTTTTTATCACAAATATCTCCCAATCCTTATTATCTCTACGAGATATCTATAGTTGAGTTGTACATGAACAACCACTAACTTATCACTATTATTTTTAACAAATCTTCCCATAATTATTCTCATATTTTAGTTGTATTCATAACTCATTTACAATATCTTTATTTCACATTATATATAATTATTACGCCGAAGGCATTCCCCTATGGTAAAGGACCTTGAAGTTTCTGCAGTGATGTTAAATTTGACGGCCAGTTGGAAGTATTTTCAATGTGATTAATTTTGACGGCCGTTTGGACGTTTTCGTTTATTCTGGCTATTTTTAATAGTTGCTTTTTCCTTTTTTATTGTGTTTAGATTTGATTTTTCATGCATGTTGAGTGCGGGTTCATTGTGTTTAGATTTGATTTCTCGTGTAGAGCCATGATTCTGCTACTTGTAGCCATTTTCGCAGAGGCAAAAAGATGAGGATTCACATTCTGACTTCTCTCCAGGAGGAAGAAACCCTAGGCATTGCTTGAGAGTAATGTTGCTGAGGAATTCTCGCCAGAATTTGCAGGCTTACATCTTTAGGCAATCCAGGAATGAGAGTCCTTTCCATTTTTGGACTGTTTACAGTCGAAGATCTAAAGTGCCTCGCTAAATCCAAACCAATATACCTAGCTATTTCAGGATTTAAAATTTGGATCTGCCAAGCGTTATCGAAATATTTTTCCGTCTTCCTTCAATCTCACCTCACAATCCGAGGAAATAGAAATTGTTAGAAAATGATATGCAGTACTCTTCAAATATGATCAACGATCGGGCTTTTAACTCCCATGAATAAGGAAAGCAAAGGTTACAGACAAAATAGACAAGTATTTAGAGCGCTGTCGAAGATTTTAGGCGGCCAGTGCCTCCAAATGAAGAAAGTGATGTGGATAAGAGTACTGATTTTCTTTCCTAATTTTTTAATTTTTAAATGTGGAAACGACATAGAAGACACGAGCTATCTGCCACTTTATTTTATCATTCACCATATGATATGAAGTTTGAACATGCAGACTATCTAACAATTTTTATTTATTTATAATGTTGATGTGTTGAAAATTGTTTAGGGTTAATGATTCCTTGAAATAAGTTAATGAATGAACATCAATTAATTTTTATTTATTTATAATGCTTGATGTGTTGGAGCCACATGGTTTGGATAACCCCTAAAATTGGTTAGGGTTGATGATTCAATGAAATAAATTAATGAAGGAAATCAATTAATTAATTTAAGTTGAAGAGTGACAAATTTGTGGTATGTGGACTTGTTTGCAAAGGGGATTTTCAATTACATAGGTATTTGAATCTAGTAAAAAGAGGTGGATACAAGTTCATGACGGACATAAAATTACAAATTAAAAATCTTAAATAGTATAATTACGCCGAAGGCATTCCCCCTATGGTAAAGGACCTCTAGACGTTTTTGTAGTGATGTTAAATTTGACGCGGCCGAGTCTGGAAGTATTTTCAATGTGATTAATTTTGACGACCGTTTGGACATTTTCATTTATTCGCTATTTTTAACAACCGCTTTTTTTTCCTTTTTTGTTGTGTTTAGATTTGATTTTTCGTGCATGCTTGAGTGCGGGTTCGCTGTGTTTAGATTTGATTTTTCGTCTTTGCATGTAATGTTTTTTGCGGGGTTTCAATCACCCGATCACCATTCTCACGTTTGATAGAAATCCATGTTTTTGAGGCCATCTTCCATATTTTCTCGTAGAGAAACAATTATGTGGGTGTATGAAAGTAGGGTTTTTCATGCCATAGGATTTTATGGCCTTTTTACTAGACACACTTTCCTCTACGAAATAGATAGGGTAAGTTGGCTACTAAGGGCATGATTTACGCTCTGGATAATCGTTTGATCGAGCTCGGGAGCCTACTATGTTTGCATTGGAGATTGAACAAACTCTTAAACCCGACAATGTCGCTATCATAGTGGATTCGCGGAGGAGGATGGGAATAGACTCAAACCCCATACGTATTGTTGCCCTATTTAGGAACTCGGGTGTAATTGATATCACCGCCATAGAGAATTGTTCGGTGATCACGCTTTGCAAGCAAGCTATACACCATAAGCCCTCAACCACCGTCGCACTAGAAGCACAATAAAAGATTAGTCGAGCTCATGGAGCCATTAACTGAGAATCAAAGTAGCGTCATTTATTTCCCAATTGTTTTAGACATAAGCTCCCAAAACCACCATGTTTATGTTGAATTTAAAGTTAATGATACGAAGAACAATACACTGTGTTTTAAGGGCTTATCTAAAGAAAAACAAGGCCTTTAAGATCTATGTCGTTGCACTAGATGAACCCGCCCTTGCAAATATTAGTGGAACCAAGGTAGTGCAATTACAAAAGTAGGGCAACAGTGAGGGTCTTGAAATTGGAGGGTGGATGAGGAAGAAAATTAATATTGGGGATTTTTTCGTAAGGCAAGGTAGGGTTTCCATATTCAAGGGGATTGATTGAGAGTGAAGATATGTGCGTCATCTACGAGATCTTTGTGGTATGCAAAGATAATAATGGTGTTGATTTGTATGCAGTGTGCACACATACCGAATTGTTGATTGATGAATTAAAATTTCATGTAGATCGTATGCAGTGCTTTACACATACCGAATTATTGATTGATGAATTAAAATTTCATGTAGATGTATGCAGTGCTACACACATACCAAATTATTGATTGATGAATTAAAATTTCATGTAGATATGCCTTTACTTGATTCACAAATCTTAAATTTACTTTTGAGATCATTTATCTAGAATTTCTAAATTTCGGGAAGCAAGAAGAACTTGATTCTATAAATAGTACATGTTTGCACTTGTTACATTTTCATGTTGGAGACTCATTCTTATTCACATTCCATCATGATGAGGGACCATCCGAGGTCATGGAAATCTTGCTTCACTCAAAACTACTTGATGGGTGGTAATTTTAGTGCCTAGAACATGTGTAAACAACATCAACTCTGATATATATAACAACTTCTCCTAGCAAAAAGGGGGAATTTTCCATGTTTTCTGATGAAGTGTATGAAGGTCGAGAATTACAGAGTCATGATTTGGTGGACCATAGCCATAGGCCATGATAGGAATTGGTTTGATTCTAGGTATCTATTTTTCATTTTGATGAATCGCCTCAATGCCCGCTTGGGAGTTTTCAGGATATATTGCACAAATAACAATTTAACATGTGATGAGTTTTTTTGTCATATGTTTAAGTTTTAAACCGTAATCCTATAAAAATTGGGTTTAAGGGGGGGGGAAATTTTATTTTTAGAAGATCATTTGCTGCAAATAGCAACACAAACTTCTCACCAACACCAACTGAGATATTTCAGCGGGTATTCCATGTCTTTGAAAATTTAAACACAAGCTCTACATAAACTAATTTTACCTAGCTTGTTTTGGAGAGAAATCTTAAAAAACAATTCAGTCATCATGGTTATAGGAGGATAAGGATTATGTTGTAGGGTGTAGACTATTAGAAGGCTGAAATTATGCAAATTTAGGCCATTTTTGGAGAAATTGTCCATTGTAAATGTGAGGGAAGTCTCAGGAAAAATAGTGATCGAATTTTGATGGATTTTAATTCCTATTGAAGGAGAAATAATAGTTTTCACCAAGTAATTAATGATCAATATATATGGGAAGATTTCAACTGTAAAATGACTTATTTTGGGAATGGTGAGGTCATTGGTATACATCCAGGCAACCTCTGAGAAATTGGAGACTTGATTTGATATGGGTTTTTCAAGTAGATAGATGATTGTGACTCAAATGGCTCGGATGCTAGGAGTTGACAACATAAAGATACAAACTAATGTTTGACTAAGAAAACTTTGCAAAAAGAGGCAGCTTGAGGTGATTTAAATGTTTAGATAACTTACAAAATTTTGACCATAGATTTGACGTGGGAACATCTGCAAATGAATTAAAGAGCCATTCTCCTGCACGAATGGCATTTTTTAAGCATAATGTCAGTTTGAAGTGTCTAGGAAGTTTTTGTTGAAACCAATGCTTGTCAACTTGATATTTTGTTTGTTTTATCTTCTGTTGAAATTCCAACCATCACATACTTAAATTTTCATCTTTAGACATTAACTGTGAGTGGGTCTTGACTCTTTATCATGTAGAATGTATGGTGAGTTTGAATTGTATTGATGTAAGCAAGAACTAGTAAAGAAGCTCTTGTGTATGTTAGTGTGATCAGAAATAAATGAAATCCTTGTTCTTTATACAAGCTGCTATTGGCCCTTGACGAGTAAGGGTAAGGGTGAGAGTCGTGTTTGTTGTATTGAACTCATGGTTTGTTACTAAATGATGCAAAGAGTTTAGTCTGGCCATGAAGTTAAGGTATTCCTTAATTGGAAATTCATACCTTGACTACATTAGAACATAGTAGCAGAGTTTATGAATGATAATAGGTGCGAGGAATAGGACTGATGCTTGAAACTTTGATGACAGTGAAGGTAGATACATCTATTATAGAGAACTGTTACATGGAATATAAGATTCCATGTTTGGCTGAGAAATTTTGTGACTCTTTGCATCAATTGTTTGGATTCTTGTTCAACAACGAAGATGTTTTACCAAGTTTGATATTCAGAATAGGTGATCATCGTAATTGTTTCAACGAACAAAGACTACACATAACATATGGGGTTTTACAACAATATCCCTCTTACCATTTTTGCAATTGAATGCATGATCAGGATCTTGTGATGGTGAGAAGGCTTCAACAGTAACAAAATGTATTGACTTGGTTGAGTGGAAATGCATGCATAATGTATATTGATGATGGAAAGATTTTGCGACAAAATACAACTCCTATAGAAAAAGTATATACCATAAGACCCTAATGTGTTGTGTGGTCCACTTTGATCGTTGTTGATGTTGTGGGATTAGAAAATGATATCATTCGAAGGGCTATACCTATCATGCTATCATGTTTGGGTTTTAGCTTTTATAATATATATGTTCTTCATGAAACTAATTAATCAGTCTCTACAGGTACGTGTTAGAAGGTTTTGGGCCTTAAAGTTCATTTGATTGGTATTTTTATTCTCTTGCTTAAAACTTTTCACAATAAACCTAAAATATATTTAGGAGAAAAATCCCTTGCAAAGTATGTTTTTTCATACTCAAAATATCCTTTGTAAAAAGTGACATAGAACACAAAGGAAAGTTTTAACCAACGACCTCAAGGTCCCATTGATTAATTTCACTACTAATGACTCGTAGTATAATGACGTTACATACATGAATAGGGGAAACCTAATATGATACATACACAAGAATACATATATGTGCTGAAAATGAGATCAAAACATCCATAACATACAATAAAAATAAGCAGTGGAAACACAACAATATGGGACATAATATGTAATAAATTCATTACCCTTTCCAAATTGAGGCCAGGTTTTTGAGGTTAGCTCGCCCTAATGGAGCACAACCCTTTTTTTTAACAAAAACACAATTAAAAATACAACACAATGTCTCTTGATCTTCAAAATTCCTAACTGCACACTTGTGCAACACCTAATCTTATTTGTATAACCTATTTGACCCTTTGTATCCCTAACATTTGCTATAACTCACTAATGTACCGATTCCTTTATAAATTATGGATGATTAATTGCCCAAACATCATCCCTAATAATCATCAAAGAAAAGTGTATGTCCTTGTACAGTGAAGACATCCATCATGATTGAAGTCAGGATACGATCATAACCTATTTTGTCAATTTGGATTGATAAAACTTTGTTATGTATCCTAACAATACATAAAGCATTGTAACTCATATGGATAGTCCACTTGGATTTAAGTCCCTATGTAGCCATCTCCCACTACATAGCTCAAATGTTGCTACATTGCCTTAATCTGATTTTTCATACCTATGAGGAGACACCACATCTTGCTTCCATTTAACTTTTTAGTTAATTCTTTATTTGCTTAATACTTCTACTTTGCATTCTTTATTTGCAAATACTTCTACTTCTACTTTCCAACTTCATGCCTTTTACCTTTGTTGTTATTTGTTGGTGCTTAGAAGGCTCTGAATGACTTTGGTAGATTGTGGCCCATTTTAAAAACATCAAATAACATCTATATTAATCAGCTTTCTCCATTCATGTATTCGTTAGAAGCGCCACCTTGCTTTCTTCCCTTTATAATACCCAAATTTTCACTTGACTGAAAATCCCCAAAATTTGGTCCAATATGTTCCTTGCGTAAAAATATACAATTTTTTCTAAATACTCAAGGGAAGAATATGCAATTTTGACCCCCACAACAGATGGTGCATCTGGATTGGGCACACCCTTTATCAACGTCAACTACAAAAGTAATAACTATCCCTCTAAATCAAATAACATATACCGTTCGGTGTTCACATTGCATTGTATACATGCGATTGCTAGTTTATTAATATTCACAATAAGTAATATTTCCTAACAATTTTTAACTCAATTCAATAATCATTTTTTTAGTATTCATTAACTTTTATGTTAAGTATCGATTAGTTTATTTTGTGTTTAAAAGAAACGTTTTAATTCATTTAATTGAAATGAAATATAATCTACTAATTAAATTTAGAATAAAAAACAAATGAAATTAAGTATGTTTTTTTATTTTGTAGATGATTAAAATATCATTACATGTTAGTGCTTTAATGACTATAGTTTTTGTTCTCAAAATTACACTACTTTATCTACATAAATTTATTTAACAACCCACATCAATATTTCTTCAAAAATTTTGAAAAATATAATGCATATAAAGATGACCCATCTAGTTTGTAAAACCTAGTGAATTGAAATTTTTGAATTTTACTAATTTCCATTTGTTTTACACACGTACATGTCACTTTTTTAAAGAGCAAAAACAAATGGAAATGAATTACATCCTAAAATTGAGAAAGGTGGATATCATCCTAATTAGGATTAAAATCTAGAAAATATGTACATTCATATTATTAAATCAATATTCAACATACATATTCATACATGTAGTAAATGACTAAGTTTGAGATACAATTAGGACACACAAATAATGTAGTAAATTGATAGGCGGATAATGCACTTATCTTTTTTTTTTGTGTTTTTAGGATGATCTAGATGTGAAAATTGAGAGAACTTACTAGAAAGACTATGCATTTGCTTCATCTCTTAAACTAGATCTTTATCTATCTTTATCTTCTATGGGATATAATCAACCAATATGATAGGATCAACTAGAACAAGCTATTTAGTTTTTGATACATTTGTCTAGTTGATTTATGCACTTCTATTTTAGTTTGCATGCTTTCCTCTCGGTATTCTCTTCCTTTTTTTTGCTTCATATCACTCCAAATGTATGTGAATGTTTTTTAGATAAGGTAATAAGATTTGGTTTTGAAGGGACCAAAAAACCCTTTACACAAAACGAGGCCGAGGGCCCAAAATCCAACAAAAGGAACAAAAGCACAAAGTCAAACATGTTTGACAAATAATGCTCATAGAAACAGGGAGACCACAACCGGTCTAAGTATTACAAGATAATATATATTCTAAAAAAACTAAATACTTAGATCACCAATGCAACATAACACAATAAACCCATATGATAGTAACACAGAGAAGAGGGCAGCCAAAGGACCGACATAATTCCACCTTGCTCTAGGAATCTTTACTTCTGGTTCTCATACTCAAGTCTACTTCCCTATTACCTTTTCACTTGATGATGACCCTGGAAGGTATTTTTTCGGTGTTCTTCTCTGCCATCTAACTAATGTCTTCATCATCTGAACTACTCATCTCTAGAGTCATGTTAACCTCATCCTTTTCATTTTCCATTTTTGCAATTTTATCTTGAAGGATTGAAATCCTCTATTCCCACATAATAAACTCCATGTTCGACGCACTAATTCTCTTATTTTGAATGTCAACTTGTCTGTGGCAGTGTTTAACTTCTTGCACACGATTTTTATTAACCACCAAAATTGTGTCAGCAGTAAACTCCATTATGAGGATGCAAGCTTCCCAGTCGACAGTTTATCTAGCTCTCTCCCTATTCCCAACACTCTTCTCCCTGCCCTTGTCACCCTTTTTCATATCATAGAGACTGTCAAAGAATGCCGACATGACCTTCTTCTGCCCCCTTTTTTCTCCTTTTCATGTGAGACATCATGGTTTCATTATCATAATCATCACTTTTGTCCTAAGGTCGGGGAGGGATAAGGATTTTCCTTTCTTAAACAATAGAAAAATTAAGCCATGATGGAGAGATGTATCCATCTTATCATTTTGGTAGTCTTCTATATAATTAGTTAGGGACCTAATGAGGAAAAACGAGAAGTTCATCTCCTGATTTCTTCTCAGATAATTCAAAATGGACAGTTGGTAAGAAAAAATCTTCCTGAATTTACCCTCGAGTGTGAGGTACTTCATAACCACAAGACACACATCCACCCACCATTCCAGAAAACAAGTTCTAGTTATACCATCATCATACTGAATAATATTTTCCCCAGGGCCAAAAAAGGTTGAAATTTCATGCTTTCTTCTAGTTTTGTCCTTAAAATTTTTAAGGCCATTGATGGACATACTAGTAGCTTCGGTGATGGTGTCCTCATTGACAAAAATTTCATTTCCCCTCATCTTGACGCAACCATCCTCCCAAGCTTTCCCAAATTCATTAACTAGTTACGGATCATGGCCTTGCAATTTTTCAATGAAAATGAATAGTCCACCTTGACGAAGGAGCCTCCACAAAGTGACATCCCTTTTCAGATGCAGTAGGTCGTGGGTTCTAGTATGCACTCTCTCGCCACCCATTTCTTTCCCTCATAAAAACCAGGTCTTGAAAATGAGATGAATGATCCAAAATTAGAGCCTTAACTCAGTGTTGGTATTAAAAATCCTTTCTAAATTATGATTCAAGTCCACACGTATCATGTCCTGCATATCCCTATAATCATGACTCCCTATCTCAGCATATCTTGTCTTCATTAATCAATTTTTTATATTATTCCAAGGTAAATCCTCTTCTACCAGCTCAACTTTTCTAGTAGGTTGTTTCCATGATTGGCCAGACCATCCGCCGTCTTATTCCCATTCCTGAACACGTGTTATATCTCAACCCTCTCAAAGGATCCAATTAGCTGCTTGACATCCTTAATGATGTTCTTAAGCTTCCATCTCGTGCTTCCATTATGATTAAGAGCATTGATCATGCACAAGGAGTCCCCTTCAATTATCAGGCTTTGTATGTTCATAGTTCCACTTAGCTTTAATCCCCAAAGCATAGTTATAACTTCAGCATGATTATTTGAATGATGCCTAATTGTCCAACATACTTCGTTGGACAATCACCCTTATGGTCCCATATTATCCCTCCCCCTAACACATCCTTCCCTAATCTTAGCCAAACCATCAAATTTTAGTTTGCACCATCTAGATGGTGGACATTTCCATTTAACCTTATTTTTTTCTTCCCCTTCTTTGTTGTTACTCTCATTCGTGATGTTGAGATTTAAATTATTTAAAATATCCATTTCTAAACCTCGAGGATTTTTGGTCGAATTAATTTTGATGATTTGAATATTTTCTTTGGGTAAGTGCACGAAGTTGGGGGGCCAAAAAGCGGACAAAAACCCAAAAAAAGCAAAACACGTACATGTTCTATTATAACGCGATTGTGTTTTAAATTGTCAGGTTTGGGATTTACCGAGGCATAATGTGTATGTGTTACATAACGCGTACGCGTTATGCCTACTATAAAGAAAAAAAAGAGGCCCAAGCCTATATCATTTTATCTCCCTCAAACGTGAGTTTCAAATCTTAACCGTGCCCTCGCATTTTTTCATTCAGCTTGGATCTCAAGCTCAAAGAATCGTTTCTGGATTGCCAGAAGATCTGAATCGACGATGGCACCACGGAGAAGAGGTAAGCACAATTCTTTTCTCAAAATTACATTGAAATATGATAATTATAGATTAAAATTTAAATTGAATACATATTTTTATTGTTACAGTTAGAGGTCAAGGGAATCAACCACAACCAAACCCTGTTATTCCTGTCATCTCTCCCGACACTCCCACAATTGTTCAACATCCCTGGGTAGTCAAGAAGATTTAGCAGCCCACATAGTTGAAAACAAAATTGAAATTGAGGATTTAATCAAAAAAATGAGGGATTCACAATCTACAAACCCCCACCGTGCCTCTCTTGCAAACACATTGGAGGCATTACTTGTTCAAGTTGATGTGGCAACGGGCAAATTGATCGTTGGATAACTTATAAAGAGTGTTATAGGGTTTATTATTCCTACAAATAGTCATATGTGGATGTAAAGAAAAAGAAATTTCAAAAGACCTCATATGCGCCTTATTCACGGACTCCCGCACTAATTTTCCTGTTTCACTATCATGTAAACGGTTTCCCATCCATTGGTGCAATAATAATTTGATTAAAAATAATTTTTGGGATTGATGGTGGATGGTGTTTGATTTTCCACCTTGTAATAACAACGAGGTGCCACTATACTTTATGAGGAAACTCTATTACGAGTTTATCCTCAACGAGATCCCAAATTATTTTGATTTCCAAGATTTCTAGGGCCAAGGAAAAGGATCTACACATGATCGACCAAGTGCACAACGTGCACCTATTCAGCAGGGTAGATTCCCCACACAGAAGCCCCCGACCTTGAGATTGTCCCTCAATCAGTGAAGGAGATAGTAGAGATTGATACACTCCACGTGCTTCAGGGGCTATCTGTGACCCTTGTTCGACATACGAGGGAGATTTATGAGCCAGATGCTCGCGGAGGTACACAAAGTATTCCCTCAAGGAGTATTAGCATGAGGCCACATCTTTTCTCATCATGTGGTAGTATATGTTTGGGGCCCGAGGAGGACGATACTTTCATGCGTACTAATTTTGGTGCACCTGGTGCTAGGGGTGCACATGATAATGTCACTATGTCAGATGTCCTTTTGAGTGAGACATTTGGATTGCATTCATCGATGTCACCTTCACAGTAAATTTGTTATATTTTGTTATGTGTGTTACAAAATTTTTGGAGTACTTGATTTACTTATATATGTTAAATTTTTGAAATAATTGTATTTGTACATGTATATGCATTGATATTATAGCATGCGGGAGGCACATCTTCATCCCGACCACAAGCGGCGAGCACCATGCATACACATACATTCACAAAGGTAATTTAGAATGTTAATTATGTAAAATTTTCACATACGTGTGTGTGTGTGTGTGTGTGTGTGTGTATTTGCATGTATATATATATTAGTTTTGAAGTCAAATATATGTATGTTCTTGTATGTCCATCTAACTCACATGATATACATGTTTGATAAAGATGTTGACTTCACTAGACACCCCACCATCTCTGCGACAAGTAGATAAAGGTGTTGTTGATGTGATTCCATCTACGTAGCAACTCACTGAGGTATTCAAACAACACATAAATTTTGCTAAATTTCTCGTGTAATTGAAATTATGTTAAATTACATGTTAGTAATGTCTTTCATTATAGAATTATTAAATTATGTTAATAATGTCCTTCATTGTGTATATGCAGGAGTTACCTGTGACATGTAATAGCCTTGTTCATTTGATTCACAGGCATGGCGGGTAAAAACAATAGTTCTATATTGATAAAATTAGTTAAAATATTGTCATTATGTACATACATGTACTTAGTTCTATTTTGGCAAATTCGATGTTAGGTTTTTGATCTTATGTGTATGTAAGGAACTTCAACCCCTTCCATTTTGACTTAGAGGGTATGAACTCCTCCATCTCGTCATCTTCGTACCCCGTTCGTATTACATAGGTGCTCCCGATGACTCATCTAAGCGTGAGATGAAAATTTGGCATGATCGAAAAATTTCGGTAAGTTTGTGTATTTATGTAAATACTTTCATTCTAGCATGGTCTTAAATACATGTTGAAAACATATATAAATTAAGTTTTGACAAAAAACATTGTTTGCATTTACAGGCTCATCTATAGGTGAGTATTTAGCGGAAGAGGACTCGAAGCATGGGCTCGGACGATCCAAAGTCATCTCATAGATCTCCATCTTCATCTAAGGGAGGGCCTTCTTTAAGCAAGGCCAAGAGAGGGATATATTTTGATGAGTAGGAAATATATATGTCTTACATGACATTGTTTTTGTATGCCTATGTGCATGGCATTGTATGTACGCCTATATGGCATTTGAACTTGATGGTATATGACCTATTTGGGCATTTTTATATTTATTATGCACATTAAAATATTATTTGGAACTTGATAATTTTGTATGAGACCTTACATTTCTGAGATTATTTTTGCATGAAACTAATATGATGTGCACTTGACAATATTTAAGACATTATGGATTATTTTTTCATTTATTGGTGATGTACATGTACTAGCATTTTCAATGTATAATATGCATCAAACTTTGGAAATCAATATTTATATAATGTATGTATATAAATAATTACCTAATCTGAGTAATTATTCGTTCAATTTATCAATGTGTATATGTGTATTTACCTTACATGCGCTTCTTATTTCTCATGGTCTCTTTGTACTGGTTCCTATCTTATCATGCACTTACTACATTCTTCTATGCTTCTTAGTCTTCTCCCCTGTTAAAACACCCGAGATTCGTCACAATTTGATGCCTTTCATCTATTAATATTTTGAGAATGTCTCTCCATATACATTACTCCAATGCTTGAGAATGTCTCCAGATGCAATGACATTCTGATTCAGACACTCAATGATTCTTGATTGTCTAATCCTGTCCAATTTGTGTTATTACCTTTAAATCTGTAGGCATTTCAAGTTATTTGGAAATCACATCACACCCTTCACTAGGCTTGATGACTACCCCTATCCTTTTGAAGGCGCTTTTGAAAGCATCCATGGGTTTATCATAGCATAAATTATCAATGAATGGAAGGTCACTAAGTCGTAGGCCAGCTGACTCCCATCTATAACTAAACAAGAAATATTTAATAGGTGATTGATAAATCTTTTGTGTTCTTAGACATACACCTATCAAATTCATTCTTAAGCCAATCTAGTCATTCAGGGCTCTTAAGTGACTACGCCCAGACGAGGTAGCCCGAAAGCACGGGGAGCATGGGGAACCAAAACGAAGCCTTCGAGAGGTGTTGACTCGGCCACCTGACGTGTTGGCATAGTTGGTTCGGTCCCATGAGCTTCCATTTGCAAAATACAGCCTTTGGCAGCCCTACACTGACTCGATCAGATTGCACTATTTTATGTGTTTGCAAACAATAGCAAAACGAGAGAACCGGATGGAGATGGAGAAAACAACGAGAGGATTTTGTAAAGGGCTTTAACATGGAGGTTTTAGATCTGACGAGACATCTCTATGTGCCACGAAGTCTGAGAAATCACATGTCGAAGATATAACGTGTTTTGGTCTCGAGCTCTTAAGGGACTACGCTCGAACGAGGTAGCCCGAAAGCATGAGGAGTGTAGGGAACCAAAAAAATCCTCCACTAGCATTCACCTAGCCACCCTGACGTGTTGACATAGTTGGTTCGGTCCCATAAGCTATCGCTTCCAAAATACAACATCTAGTAGCTTTACACCGACTCACACTACACTATTTCTTACGTTTACAAACAATAAGACAACGAGAGAACCGAATGGATATGGATAAAACCACAATAGGATTTCATAGAGGGCCCCAACATGGAGGTCTCAGATCTGATGAGACATCTCTAGATGCTACGGAGTCCGAGAAATCACCCGTCAAAGATATGGTGTGTTTGGGCCTCATGGCTCTTAAGGGACTACGCCTGGACGGGGTAGCCTGAAATCATGGGGAGCGTAGGAAACCCAAACTAAGCCTCCACTAGTGTTCACCAGGCCACCCCAAAGTGTTGGTGTAGTTGGTTCAGTCCCACGAGCTTCCGTTTGTAAACTACAACGTCAGGGATCCCTACACTGACTTAAACTGCACTATTTCGCGTGTTTGCAAACAATAGGACAACAAGAGAATTGAATGGAGATGGAGAAAATCGGGAGAGGATTTCATATAGGGCTTCAACATGGAGGTCTCAAATATGAAGAGATGTATCTAGGTGCCATGGAGTCTGAGAAATCACCCGTCGAAGATATACCGTGTTTTGGCCTGAGGGCTCTTAAGGAACTACACCTGACAAGGTAGCTCGAAAGCATGGGTAGCATATGGAACCAAAAAAAAGCCTCCACTAGTGTTCACCTAGACACCCTGACGTGTTGACGTAGTTAGTTTGGTTCCACGATCTTTCGTTTGCAAACTATAGCGTCACAGTAGCCGTCACACTCCACTCGCATCAGTAGTATTTCGCGTGTTTGCAAACAATAGGACAACAAGAGAACCGAATGGATATGGATAAAACTGTGAGAGGCTTTCGTAGAGGGACTCGACATGGAGGTCTCAGATCTAATGAGACATCTCTAGGTGCCACAGAGTTTGAGAAATCACACAGTTGAAGATATAGCGTGTTTTGGCCTCAGGGCTCTTAAGGGACGACGCCTGGACTAGGTATCCCAAAAGAATGGGTAGTGTAGAGAACAAAAAAAAAATCCTCCAATAGCATTCACCTGGCCACCCCAACGTGTTGGCATAGTTGGTTTGGTCCTAAGAGATTCTGTTTGTAACCTATAGTGTCCTACAATTTCCCCTCTACACTGACTTAGACCATAGTATTTCACGTGTTTGCAAACAATAGGAAAGCGAGAAACCAAATGGAGACGGAGAAAAATGTGAGAGGATTTTGTAGAGGGACTCGACATGGAGGTCTCAGATCTGACAAGACATCTCTAGGTGCCACGGAGTCTAAGAAATCAATCGTCGAAGATATAGCATGGTTTGGCCTCGGGGCTCTTAAGGGACTACGCCTGGACGAGGTACCCCGAAAGCACGGGAGTGTAGGGAACCAAAAAAAACCTCCACTAGTGTTTACCTAGCCACCATGACGTGTTGGTGTAGTTGGTTTGGTCCCACGAGCTTCCATTCGCAAACTATAGTGTCTGGTAGCTATACATTGAGTTAGATTGTAACATTTCGCGCATTTACAAACAATAAGACAACGAGAGAACCGAATGAATATGGAGAAAAGCACAAAATAATTTCATAGGGCTTCAACTTGGAGGTTTTGGATCGATGAGATGTCTCTAGGTGCCAGAAGTCGAAGAAATCACATGTCAAAGATATAACATGTTTTGGTCTCAGGGCTCTTAAGAGACTATGCTCGAACGAGGTAGCTCGAAAGGACGAGGAGCATAGGGAACAAAAAAAACCCTCCACTAGCATTCGCCGAGCCAACCCAACGTGACGGTGTAGTTGGTTAGGTCCCACAACCTTCCGTTTGTAAACTATAACGTCCGGCAGCCTTACGGTGACTCGGGGCTCGCAATATTTTACACCTTTGCAAATAATAGGACAACGAGAGAACTCGAACAAATATGGATAAAACCACATGAGGCTTTCATAGAGGACCCCAACATGAAGCTCTTGGATCTAACGAAATGTCTCTAGGTGCTATGGAGTCCGAGAAATTATCCGTTGAAGATATAGTGTGTTTGGGCCTTAGGGCTCTTAAGGGACTACGCCTGGATAAGGTAGCCCGAAAGCACGGGAGCGTAGGGAACCAAAACGAAGACTCCAATAGCTTTCACCAAGAAATACACAAATGTTAGCCTAAACGGTTTGGTCCCACGAGTTACCATTTGCAAAATATAGCATCTGGCAGCCTTACACTGACTTAGACTACATTATTTCATGCGTTTGCAAACAATAGGACAATGAGAGAACCAGATGGATATGGATAAAACCGTGAGAGGATTTCATAGGGCCCTGAAATTTTTCCATGTTAGTACTTGAAGAGATTCAAACTTTCATTGAACGACTACAGAAATCTAACCTAAATGGTCAGAGTAATAGACTAAAGCAACATTCTATTTCCACCTATTTCTCACATATAAAATAAATTTCTTCCTTCAAAAAAGAAACTATGGGGCAATGCTCAATCAAAAATAAATTACAATTTTAAACGAGTTTCAGGCTCAATTATCAATACTTCATTGCATTTTTTCTTGCCAGTATGCTGCTTTTGGAACTACCTGGTTTGATTTGTAAAGTTGAAGCAGTTGGGATTAATAAAAACAATCAACTTGGCATGTTGTCCTTAAAATTATCCATGATTCTATTGACAACATCATAGATCTTCCATTCTAGTTAAGTTGTGATCCTTCCACGCTTCCCATTTTTCCTTTTCTTCTTCTCGTATCTTCTCTTTAAGTTCTTCCATATGTTTTTGGGTAATCAAATTGACTCTTTATGAATTTCAGGAGGCATTTCTTCTTGAATCATAGTGACATCTTCACCTAATTGTTTTTCTTCACGATGTTCATTGTCATCTAATGTTGAAGACTAAAAATTTATATGGCCTTCGACTTATTTTTGGGCATAAACAACCTTTTATAATGTCCAAAAAAATTCAAGCTCTTCATTCTCTATTTGATTGAAGATATTCATTCTTTCAAAATGAACAGTTGGAACATTGGTGGTCTCCCCAACAAAACTAAGTTCATAGTCTACATAGTTGCATCATGTGGCAAAATCATTGAACATTGGTGGTTTCCTCCACCCGTGCTTTCGGGCTACCTCATTCAAGCGTAGTCCCTTAAGAGCCCTGAGGCCAAAACACGCTATATCTTCGATGGGTGATTTCTCAGACTCCATGGAACCTAAAGGCACTTCGTCGATCTGAGACCTCTACATTGGGTCCCTCTACAAAATCCTCTCGCGGTTTTCTCCATCTCCATTCGGTTCTCTCGTTGTCCTATTGTTTGCAAACACGTGAAATAGTGTAGTCTTAGTCAGTGTAAGGCTGCTAGATGTTTTTTTGTAAATGGTAGCTTGTGGGACCAAAATGTCTAGGCCAACACATCCAAATGGCCTGGTGAACACTATTAGAGGAATTTTTTTGGTTCCCTACACTCCCCGTGCTTTCAGTTACCTCGTCCGGGCGTAGTCCCTTAAGAGCTATGAGGCCAAAACACATTATATCTTCGACGGGTGATTTTTCGGACTAAGTGGCACCTAAAGACATCTCGTTAGATCTGAGACCTCCACGTTGGGGCCCTCTACAAAATCCTATCGCAGTTTTATCCATCTCCATTCGGTTCTCTCACTGTCCTATTGTTTACAAACACGCGAAATAATGTAGTCTAAGTCAGTATAAGGCTGCTTGATGTTGTATTTTGCAAACGATAGCCTGTGGGACCAAATCAAATATGCCAACACATCCAGATGGCTAGGTGAATGCTAGTGGAGAATTTTTTTCATTCCCTACACTTCCCGTGCTTTCGGGCTACCTCGTCTGGGCGTAGTCCCTTAAGAGCCCTAAGGCTAAAACACACTATATTTTCGATGGGTGATTTCTTAGACTCTGTGGCACCTAGAGATGTCTCGTCAGATCCAAAACCTCCATATTGAAGCCCTCTATGAAATCCTCTCGTGGTTTTCTCCATCTCCATTCGGTTCTCTTGTTGTCCTATTGTTTGCAAACGCTCGAAATAGTGTAGTCTGAGTCAATGTAAGGTTGCTAGATACTTTATTTTGTAAATGGTAGCTTGTGGGACCGAACCATCTAGGCCAACACATCCAGATGGCCTAGTGAACACTAATAGAGGATTTTGTTTTGGTTCCCTATGCTACCCGTGTTTTCGGGCTACCTCGTCTAGGCGTAGTCCCTTAAGAGCTCTAATGCCAAAACACGTTATATCTTCGACGGGTGATTTCTCGGACTCCGTCGCACCTAGAGACGTCTCGTCAACTCTGAGACCTCCATGTTGGGGCCCTCTACAAAATCCTATCGTGGTTTTATCCATCTCCATTCATTTCTCTCGTTGTCCTATTGTTTGCAAATGCATGAAATAGTGTAGTCTGAGTTAGTGTAAGGTTGCTAGATGTTGTATTTTGCAAACGGTAACTTGTGGGACCGAACCAACTACGCCAACACATTGGGGTGGCCAGGTGAACACTAGTGGAGGCTTTTTTTTCTTCCCTATGCTCCCGTGCTTTTGGGCTACCTTGTTCGGGCATAGTCTCTTAAGAGCCATGAGGCCAAAACACGCTATATATTCGACGGGTGATTTCTGGACTCAAGTGGCACCTAGAGATGTCTCGTCAAATCCGAGACCTCCATGTCAGGGTCCTCTATAAAATCCTCTCATAGTTTTCTCCATGTCCATTCAGTTCTCTTGTTGTCCTATTATTTGTAAATGCGCAAAATACCGCAACTCCCGAGTCAGGTGTAGGGCTACCAGACGCTATAGTTTGCAAACGGAAGCTCTTGGGACCAAACCAACTACGCCAACACATCACGTTAGCTAGGTGAATGCTATTGGAGGGTTTTTTTTGGCTCCCTATGCTCCTCGTGCTTTCAGGCTACCTCGTCCGGGCGTAGTCCCTTAAGAGCCTTGAGGCCAAAACACACTATATCTTCAACGGGTGATTTTTCAGACTCCGTGGCACCTAGAGATGTCTCGTCAAATCCAAGACATCCATGTCGAGGCCCTCTAGGAAATACTCTTGTGGTTTTTTCCATCTCCATTCAGCTCTCTTGCTATCCTATTGTTTGTAAATGCGTGAAATACTACATTTTGAGTCAGTGTAGGGCTCCCAGACGCTGTAGTTTGCAAACGGTAGCTTGTGGGACCAAACCATCTAGGAAAACATGTCTAGATGGCCTAGTGAACACTAGTGGAGGATTTTTTTGGTTCCCTACGCTACCCGTGCTTTCGGGCTACCTCATCCGGGCATAGTCCCTTAAGAGCCATGAGGCCAAAACATGTTATATCTTCGACGGGTGATTTCTCGGACTCCGTGGCACCTAGAGACATCTCGTCAGATCTGAGACCTCCATGTTGGGGCCCTCTACGAAATCCTCTCGCGGTTTTCTCCATGTTTTTTCAATTCTCTCGCTGTCATACTATTTGTAAACGCATGAAATATTACAGTATTAGTCAAAGTACGGCTACCAGACACTATAGTTTGTAAACAGAAGCTCGTGGGACCGAACCAACTATGCCAAAACACTGGGGTGGCTAGGTGAATGCTAGTGGATGATTTAATTTGGTTCTCTATGCTACTTGTGCTTTCGGGCTACCTCATATGGGTGTAGTCCCTTAAGATCCCTAAGGCCAAAACACGCTATATCTTTGACGGGTGATTTCTTAGACTCCGTGGCATGTAGAGACATATCGTCACATCCGATACCTCCATTTTTCGTTCCTCTATGAAAGCCTCTCGCGGTTTTCTCCATCTCCATTTGGTTCTCTCGTTGTCCTACTGTTTACAAATGCGTGAAATACTGCAGTTTGAGTCAGTGTAAGGTTGTCCATTGCCAATCACCTGAATAATATAGGTGGTTCATACAATATAAGTGGTGAAATGAGAATTTTAATAATATATTTTTACAATATAGGTGGTGAAATGAGAATTTATGTTTGTTGTTCCTTTCTAATATTTTATTTCTCTTAGCTTCACTTGGCTTCGAGAATAATAAATTCCCTATTGACGATTGCCAACCACATGATGTTGGAAGCTTTTTTTGGCACCACTAACCTACATAAACATTTTGGTAAGCTATTAAGTAGAATTTTAAATCATACAAAATTTAAACAAAATCATTTAAGTAAATATTCAAATTAAATTCATGAAGAACATACCTTTGAAAATTCAATCCAATGAACCACAAGGATCAACTCTATTCTTGACAGTAGCAAGAATTGCTTCATGATTTGATTCACAAACCTTCTACTGATTTTTGTTTGATGGCCGACCTCAATATTTGATCAATTTAATAATTATTGGAAGGACCAAATGTGAATAGTGAAGTATCTTCCGATGTACTTCATAGTATTCAAACAACCAAATGTTTGATTTTTTGATAGGTTATTATCGAAGCCATGTTCCAGTGACTACCACTCGACCCAAAGGGGGGTACTCAAGGTCTTCACCATCAATGACTATGGAAGTCAAATTTTTTTCCCCTCTACACAACGAGATAAGAAGTAGTTTGTTCCCTCTTCGTTAAATTCCATCGCAATAACGTAAAAACGCGTGCCCTATGTATCTCGGCTCGGCTGTTCTACATTGTCCCTTGTCTTTTCCGAACAGTGGTTTTTGGATCTGCCATGGTGCTGCGGTATTGTTGCAGACTGATTGTTGTTTTTCAGCTGTTTTTTTGCTGAATTGTTGCTGGATGTTGGTACTTTTCTGAGCAGATTGTTTTCTGACTGTAGGGCTTCCATGTTTTAATCTTGGCTTTTGAGCCTTCCTGTACAAGGGTATAGTCCCTTTCAAAAAACTATTTGCCAATAATAAAAAAAAATGTGCCCTATGTATCACAAAGTAAAACTATTCACAATTTAAAAATACATTAAGAGTTGACCATTTAATAATTTAGAAATCTAAAACATGACATGTACATATATGTATGTACCTTGTTGCACTAAATCAAAGACTTGGTCAAAGTCAGGTGATCTTGTCATTTGATCTAAAGACCCTGCAAGTTGTAATGCTCGTGGAACTTAATGTGTGTTAAGTGGAATTAGAAGTCTACAAGTCCATTCAACTACCCACTCACTCGTGACTCACATTCATTTCATGTAAAATCAATGCATGATTTACAAAAACATGTCATGCACCTAGTATAAATAGTCCAAGCATTTGCATCTAAACTACGGAATGAGTGCATATCACTTGATCCTCAAAATGTCATACAATCTTTAAAGTTTGCTAGATGGTGTTCCTTTATCAACAAAAATAAAAACGAACCGTTGATCTCTCTTGAGATTCATGGCCCATATTCTTAACACACCAATCAACAATGTTTTTGCATCTCGTAAATTTAGCACCGTCCTTGAAATTTAACTCTTCTCTTGCAAGTGCTCTTTTCACACATGCTTCGCACCGTCATGCTCTCCTTTTCCATGCCTTGCCTCAAAGAAAAATCTAGATATGTTGTACATTTATTTATTTTTGCATCATGCTTAGCAAATAAAACATCTATGCATTCTTGAATTGTGATTTGCAGTTGTCTGACCAAATGTAATGTTGATCGAAACTAATGTTCCTCTCATTCAAGTTTGCATAAAACACTTGGAAACACCCTTGTACATATTCTATAGAATGTGTCCAATCATCACTGATGTAGAAATGATACTCTCTTAATATTTTTTGATCTTGCTCACCGCATTCAGAGAGTGCATGCATGATATATGCATGAAAATAGAAACTTGCACCGAGTTATAATATTGAGACTGAACCTCCAATTGTGGTCGCAATATGTAATTCTCTCGAAGTCAACTCTCAAACAATAGTACCAAGTGGGAATGTGTCCTTTCTTAACTTGAATTTTTCATCCAACCATCGAGCTCTATGTGTGTGCCTTACATACTCATACAAATTTTCCTCTCTGAATTTGACCATATATTCTTATACATGTAATTGTTTTCTAACAAGCTCACACCTCTTAGATTCTTTTCCATCTTTTAATTGATATGCCACCGATTTATATTTGGTGAAATCAACCAATTCTTTTCCTATTGAATATGTACTCTCCTCATGGATACAACTTTTTAAATTTGGCAAGCCACCGCATACATTGCACATTCCATCCAAACATGCTTTGTTATAAAAAAATTGTCTTGTTGATTTTTCACAAAATATTGTTGGAATAAATTCCCTTGAAGATTTTTGTGGGACATTTAATCCACACTCCTGCAACATGATGTTAGTATGTAAAACATGACGTATTTGACAAAAAACATCATAATGCATTGAAAATTCAACATGATGCCTGCAACAACAAGTGGTACGTGAGTGATTGATTTTCACATAAAAGGGTTTGCTCATTTCAAAGAATCTTTTGCTAATGTTAATTTGTTGTGGTGTCCCCCAGATTTCATCCTGAAATCTGCGACTACCCTATCTGAAAAAAAATTCATAATTTTAAAATAATGGGTTGTTTTGTGTTTTTATTGCATGAAAGTTCTTGTATTGTGTCAAGATATTCCCAAAGAGCCATATTAGCCTTTTTCGCCAAATACCCAGATGCCCAAAATTGTTATATGTTTGTCATCAAGATTTGTCTGTGGGAAATTTGTATTTAATTATTTTGAGCCCTGTTTGAGGCAATTTGCGCTCCGTTTTAACCCTGTTGTGATCAAACATATCATTACTCCTATATTCCATAAGGGTTTTAACTAGGAATAAGTTTTGGGCTTTATTTATGACTTTTGACAATTTTTTTGTGTTTTTGTGTTGTCCCGTTTCATTTTTCTCGTGAAATTTCTTTGACCAATTCCTTTGCAAAGTTAGCCCGATTTGTCCGGAGTAGCTGGAGAACATATACGCATGTTATGCTCGTAGGAAGTCACCATCGAGGTCCGGCCCACTGGGAAATGACAAAGTTGTGCCGGTGTGCCCTGCGGGGTGGTCACATTTTGGAAAACAAAGGATTTAAGCTGCAGGTGGGAAAAATAGAAGCAACATGTAAGGTGGGAATTGTGTACCCGCCAAGCAGGTACTTTTTCCCATGATATAAAATTCACTTAAGCTGCATAGGTAGGAAAGTTAGAGGTAGCAGAGCAAGCGGGAATTTATTGCACTTGCAGGGTAAAAATTCCCATGATGAAATAAAAGAAAAATGACTTCAAAGAAATCATGAGATTTTATTGCCTACCTTGCAGGGTAAATAATCTCATTGTCAAAGTCAAATCATTTAAGTGGATCGTGGGATTTCCGGGGCTGCCTTGCAGGGTAAAGAATCCTATTGTGAAAAATTCTTAAAAATAGAATTATTTAATGCCTAAAACTGCGACCCCTTTGGAAAGATAAAGGCAACTTTAAAGTGGATTATTTTAATTGTTTCTTCTTCTAATTTTGGTGCCCAGGCATGGAAGAAAGTCAACAAAGCCAAAGGGAATAAAAGAAATAGAATTAAATGGATTAAATTTAATTTATTTAAAGGCTGCCCCCTTCATGTCAAAAAGTGCGCCCCATTTAGGATAGATTTAATGTTTTTTGAAGCATTAAATCATTAAATAAATTCCTATTTTCAGTGGCTATGGTCAAAGCACACTGTGAAGCTTAAGTGAAGTGAAGTGTGGATGATTAAATTGAATTAATTTAATTTATTGGATGGCTGTCCTTAAACATGCTATTTTTACACATCAGTTAAAGAGAAGAGCATGATTTTTAATTAATTAATTGCCAGGAATAGGAAGGGCAATTATTAATTATAGAATTATGAGGGTTATATAAGCATGGGCTGCCATAAGGATGAATTATTTAATTCACAGGTAAAGAATTGCAGCCAAGAGGAAAAGTGCGCCCCATTTGAAGAAGATTTTTGCTCAGACAAAGGTGAAACCAAGGCTAAAAGCTTCCAATTTTGGCACATGCATTGAAGGAGGTTGATTTTTGTTTGCATAATTGTTTGCATAAGTGTTACAAGTGCTTAGGTGAAGTTGGAAAGATTCATGCTCTCTTTGCATGTAAATTAAACATTAATTTTTGGGGCAGCAGTCTTGAAAAGTGTAGATTTTTACAATTAAAATTCACTATTCATGCTCCGATGGCCATTTTTGTCCAATTAATTGCAGAAATTCATTACAGGTGCTTTACAAAAGAAAAGGAGCTCTAATCAATGTCCAATACATTGAATATATCCTCCGAATCTGAAGAATTATCCAGATTTGCAGCAGATTGAAGAAATTACCAACCGAGAAGAAAAAGAATTATTCGCACAAAGATAGACAAAGCCATGGCAAAGAGAGATGAAAAAGAAAACACAACAGAGTCATGTATCGCTTCCAATTTTATAGACATAGGAGACATAGATCTAGGTCCGAACCTCTTTCCGAATTGATTGATAGATCCAGAGCTGGAAAGACTTCACTCATGCGTGTGGTTAAAAGCAGTGGAATTATTCGAGCTGCAGCCTTTCCATACACAACCCAGTTGCTAGAGTTCATTATGGAGTGTGCTAGATCTTACCATCCTTCATCTAGATTAGTGCGAGATGCTATGGGGAAAACAATAATTTGGCCGGATGCGAGTTCATCAATTATTGTTTGAAGATTCCAAATGAAAGGTGGTGACTTCCATTAGCCTTCAGGATGTCGGCAATAGGTGGGAGAAGCATAGAGTTGATTGCATGAGCATAATGAATAACAGATACATGAAGAAGCCTAGATCTCCTTCTAAGTTCCCAAGAACTCTTCCACGGTCCAATTTGGTGCAGAGGTCGATGATATTATCAAATTATTATGCATGATTAATGGCGAGGAAAATGCTTACACTTTCTCGTACATGGGTGTATGCTTTCATTAGGACCATTGAAGTCAACAAGGTTGATTCCATAATTAAATGGTCAGAAATTATTAGCAACAAAATTGGTGAACAACTCAAACACGAAGCATACTTTCAGCTTCAAAATGACTTCCTACTTGGTGTACGCTGCAGCTTCACAAGGCATCTTCTCCAAGTTGGATAGATGTGGCATTCTTTCTAAGGACCCCATTTTTGAGTGCTACCCACAACTTACTGTACCTATGTGCGAGAAGGATTTCAAAGTGGTCAATGATGGATTCTTCTATGATTTCATTTGCAGAGATAGACAAGGACCTAAAGGTCAACAAGGTAAGCAAAGAAGCGTGGGAAGCCATATCTAGGATTGGCAGTCTATTCATTCAGTTTGCAGATTTCACATACCTTAGGGTTACTGGCTTTTCTAGAGAACCAATAAAGATGCCCAGATATCCGAATGATAGATGGATCGCCATGGAGCTAAGCAAGAAACTTGTGGAGATACACGACCTTCACTCAAAACGACACAAGTCTACGGGCTTCTTTCCAATCACTCCGAACATTATAGCTGCGTAACATTCATAGAGCTCGAGGATGGAGACACAGATGTTATCCGAGTATGAGCAAGAGTGCTTCATGACACAGCTGAACTTCGATCCATTTGGAGTAGCCGGAAGACGATTTCCCAGAGTACGCACACGTGCCTTCATTGGAAGATTTTTGGATGAAGTGCAAAAGTGAGTACGAGGTTAGAAAGAGGGATTTCGGCAGGCTATCAACAAAGCAAGTGTTCGAATTTGGTCTAGTGCAGATACTGCGCAGATCTTAAAGATGATGGGAATGTGTTACTCGACACTTACCATCAAATGGGAGGAGATAGAGCCGTACTTCAGGATAACGTAGGAGGCTGCCACACAATTGAAGAAAGATCTGGAGCCGTTTTGGTGAATACTTCAAATTGGTTGCTGATGAAGGGATATTACCTTGATGAAGCAATGATGAATCAAGTTATGGGAAACTTTAGCGCAGGAGATTCCCTGAAGAGGAAGCACGTAGGAGAAAGCACCAGAAGGTCTAAGAAGTTGAAGGTGCATATAAGATCTCAATCAAAGGATAAGATCACTTCCACGGCCATGACTTTAGCTCCGATTCTCCAAAGACCTAGTACTTCACTAGTTATTACACTCGCAATGCAACACTTCCGTGCCTTCATTGGATCCGCGACATTCATCTTCTCTCCTCAGCCACTCCGTTCATCACCTGTCCAAAAGATGTTAAAGCTGCAGATGGCGAGTTCGAAAGGGATTTGTCCTTGGATGATTTAGAAGATGGCAGCCATAACACTGTAGCACTTTCTAATGGAGAGGATGCAGAGCGGAGATGGTAGTGCACTCAACAACTTCTCATTCTCCGAGAAGTAACTTCTCGGAATGGTTGGCTTTGTAGTTGGTTCCAGAAGTGAGAGTGGAGATGAACTTGGAAGAACACGACTTGCAGCTACTCCAGAGCCTAGGCGAAAAGATAGAAGGCCTAAAGTTGCTAAAGCAACTTCTAGGTTGATCATTGAGGAATCAGGGTAGAATTTTGCTGAGATATCAATTCGACGAGAAGGAAAGAAGGAGGATGAGCTCACGGCAGAAGATGTTACAGTAACCAGAGTACCCCTCGGTCAAGCCACCACAGAAGGATTGAAGCAGGATACGCAGACATTGATAGATGCTCTATTCTCTTAGGCCTTAGAAGCAGCGGTGAAAAGGAGGAGAAAGAAGAGCTTCAGAAGCAGGTATCTCAGTTTTGCGAGATCATAACCAAGGTTGCTAAACCTTCCATTCAACCCATTTTAGAGCAGGTGAGTGATCATCTTATGCAGAAATGGAGGATGCAAGCAATCAAGTAAAAGCTATTGACGAATGGAAGGATTTGATTATTCGTCAAGCTTCTGTACAACTTGGAGAGGTGCCAGCCCACCTGAAGGTTATGGATGATGTAGCAAATCAGCTAAAGCAACTGGTGATAAGCATAGTGGACATGAACACAGTTGTTGAGAGTAACCTGAGTACTTTGGCCGAGATCAACAAGCTACCGGGAGATGTATTGGTTGCAGAGCAGATTGTACGGATGGATCAGTTGAGAAGGGGAAGCAGCTGGAGTTTGCAGTATCTTTCCATTTGGAGATCTGCAGAGTTTTGCTGAAGAGGATGCAGGCACTTGAGAGTAGGACATCATCCTTACTAGACAGTATCATTTCTTTCACTGAGGAGAAAGTGGTCGGGAATGTTACTTCATACGTGCGGATCATTCCTAGCAAGGTGCCTAATTCCCTGGAAGGGTCTCTTCTGATGGTACAAAAGAGAATTGATAAAGCTACTAAGCCTTTCACGATGAATTCTATTAGTAGACTGGTGTGTCACGCAGCGGATATTGCAAGGTTTGGGCTGAGCTTGGAAGATGTGGAAGCGTGCATCAAAGTGTTGAATGAAGGATTGCTGCAGTTTAGGACAGAGAAGGAAGCAGTGGCTAAAACAGATGGGAAGATGTTGAATCACATGTTTGACAAGTATATCTAATATCAGAACAAAAAGAAGACATAAATGTTACAGCTGGCATGACTTCTTCTTCTATTCTTTCTTCTTCTATTTTCTATGTTCCCGGATGAAATTGTAAAACTTTAAGTTATTGGTTTTGCAACCATTACTTAAAAGTCATGTGGAACAATTCTATTAGTTAAGTGATACATGTGTCACTTAAGGAGAAGTTAGTTGAGGATGATTGCCAAATGTCATCTTTACTTGTTGTTTATGTTTCAGTTCAGTTAGATTTCCCATTTGTACTTTCCCTCCTACATTCTATAAGTAGGAGAAGAACCTCCGGGTTAATGATCAGAATTTGTAAGCAGCAATCTTGTGTTCTAGACTTTGTGCTGAACCCCTGAGAGCCACTTGGAGCAAAGGAATACAAAGGAGCAGGTTTCCAGAGAACTTTGTGTCATGGTGTACTGTGTTTCTTGCTTTTAATCTTAGATCTCTTAATAAACTTTGTGTTATTTTAGATCTGGATCTAGAGCTGCCTTTGTTTTAGAATTCTATGTTTATATCTATTGGATTCTTCTATGTGCATGCAATCAACTCTGCCATCTACTGATTGGGATGCACATCTTCCCCATTTCTTCTATGTGTTTATGTAATTACCTTCTTCTATAACTTTTCCTTTCTTTAAACAACTGCTTACTTGCTACAAAACTATTCAGTTATGGTTCATGAACTGAGTAGTTAAAGTAAAACCCCATTTAGATATTAACATACTTTAATTGACAAATCGACATGATTGCCTCACCGATTAAATGAGGGAGATTTATCTCGTGATCGCCTAGGTTTTGTGCTATGCGAAAATCTAGCCAACATGTTGATTTTCATTCTTAAACTTAGAGAGCAATTGCTTTTGAATCATATCTCGAGAAATGTTTTGCACATGATTCACGATTACGAGAACCTATTCTTCTTTTACTATATCTCTTCTATTCAAAGACACCCTTGTGTTCTCATTTCAAAATTTTACAATTAATTCTTTTATAATATCATGTGTATTCTTGTCTTTTTGTGGAAGTCTCATTAGAGAAAGCCCAATAGTCGAGTGTTATTGATCGATCAAGATGTTTACGTCTCTCTATTTCTTTCATTAGTGTTTTTCTATTTAGCTTCAAAGCACTGCTTGTTTTTCTAATCAAGCATTTATTAACTATTTTATCACTTACTATACAATTAGTAAGTGCACGTCGTGTAGCATTACTATCTTTGGTGTGTCTTTTGCCACCTACAATTTGCTTATATGCTTTATGTATGTTTTCAACAATTTGACGCATATTGAAAAACAACATTAGATGTTCTTAACCCCAGGGTCTTCATTATAGGTCTCATATTAATTAATTTCATCAATGTAACAAATAATTGACATCTTTGTGTGTCATTTAAATTCTCAAAGTAATTATCCCGAATTCCACTAGCTTTACTTCTCGCATTTCTTTCAAACATTTTGTTAGTAATCGGTTTTATAATGTTTTCATCAATCTCGCTTAAGTGAATTGGTTTTCTTTGCAAAATGGAAGGAGGTATTTTTAGACGTGAAGATTCGTTTATAAGGTTACTTTCTTCATTCAAAGTGTTTAATACAAATTTCGGGGTTAACATGTGGATTCTCGTAAGGGTTCAACAATTAGATTCATTTGAATTTCTTCATCCATACCAACATTATCATTCAATTCAATATCATTATTCATTGCAAAATCATTATTATCTAAATTTTCATTATGTATTTCATCCCCATTTTCTAATACATTAGCTACATTTGATATAGTGGATGTACCTTGCCCTACTCAAAGTTTTTGCATTCTCTTCAATTTATTTATTCTCTTCTCTTCCAATTGCTTCTGGTGTCTTGTTCTTAACTTTCCTCTTGTCCTTAGCTTGATGTTTATCGCCCATGATTAGAAAAAATCAACTAGTGGGGTAGGGGACAAAATGAACTACTAAAAAATCATGTAAGAATGTAGAGAAAATTGCAGACAAAACATAATGTTTGTAGAATTCCCGTGAAAGAGATGAAAGGGACGTTGGGGGGCCACAATATATAAACAAAGAAAAACACGTACGTGTTTTGTATTTTCTCTTTTTCCAAGCCATGCCTCAAGGCTTGGGATCTGGTTTGGATCCTCAAGCTTGAGGCATGGACCTGTACAAACACAACAAACAACGTGTTTTTGCAAGAAAATGTAAAAATGCCACTTCCTCTATGATAAATCAAAATAAAACAATTGATCCATTTTTAAAAAATTATACCATGATGTAGAGAAGAGTTTCTTCTTTCTAAAAATATAATTTTCAATTTTTTTGACTAATATAAGGTTTCCATATTATTTATTTTCTAACTATGCCTTTTTATAGCTATTTTTTGAAGTGTAAATATGTCTATCTTTCATGGTGTATATTTTTTTTTGGGTGATCGAAATTTTAAAAAAATTATACTAGCCCAAACTAGGCATAATTCTATACATATTCAAAAAAATCTAATTTTTGATATTTTTTGAGATAGTTACGAGGGGTACGGTCGGAGCTCCGTTATTTTTCAAAACATAAAATTTCTATACTAGAAAAATCATAAATAAAAAAATATTCTCTATAAAAATCTAAAAAAAGGAGTCCAAACTAGATGCTCCTAGATATCTTTCTACCAAAGGGTTTTCAAAAATACTAAATGGTGCTCAAAAAATGGTGGGGGGCACGAAAGTCACTCTATTATGTTTTTTAACAAAAACAGGAGCATCTATTGGCATTTTAGTTGTTTGACCCACTTAAGCTTATCCGCTTTCAATAAAATTTAGTATCTTAGAAACTAGACTCAAAATTCTACGATACATATTTCTACAACATCTTCCAATTTTGAGTGTAACTATTTTGAAAAACTCGTACAAGTTGATTTTTTTTTCCTAAAAATGTGTCCACTTAAGACCTGTTTGGCCCCCAACTTGGTGCACTTACCTCTTTAAGGTTTTGGATGATTTTCTTCACCACCTTCTTGGAGTTAGAGCCATAATTTCTGAATATCCTATTATTCCTTTCAATCCATATACCCCATAGTGTATGCGGGAGGGAAAATTTCCATAATTCCTTGACAATATCATGATGGAAAATGGATATCCACTATTCAGGAGGTTTGAGACATCCCTAGGAAGGGTCATCTGAATTTTGAAAATATCAAGCACAATCAAGAAAACCTGAAAAGAAAAAGGACATTCTAAAATAGATGGTTAACAATTTCTTCTTGGTTTTTGCATAAAATACACCTATTTATGATTATCTTGCCTCTTTTACTTATCTTTTCCACAGTGTGAATTTTATTTTGATAAACTTCCCAAAAGAAAATGTTGATTTTTGGAGTAATTTTTTTGTTCCAAACTATCCTCCAGTAATCATTAGCTTTGATTTGTTCAAAATTAAGCAAATAGTTAGATTTAACTTCATAATTCCTAGAGTCTATATTCATCCATATCACTCATCTTGACTTTGTCTTGGGGGCATGTGGAAAAAATTAAGTTCATTATTGAGGGTCTCAAAGGGAAGGAGAGGTCCACTATATAAAGGTGGGGGAATCCATTTCCATTTCCTTCCTTCCGTCCAGTGGTCACACACTCTTTCACCCAACTCCCTTTTGTAAAACATGAAGTGATCTTTCTAAGGCATTCCATCCTTTAGGGCCTAATTTCTGATCCAGGGGTCCTCCCAGAATTTGATATTCATACCATTCCCAAAATTCCACTTAATCCCTTTGTTCATCAATTCCTAGCTTTCCCAGGACTATTCCAAACAATAGATCCTTTAGGAAGAACCTTATCGGTAAAAAACCTAAAGTGCTACCAACATTCTGCAAATATTTCACTTTGTCAACACATATGCCTTCCTCTTTATGTAATTTCCATCCCATTTGGCAATGAGTGTCTGATTCATCATCTGCATATTTTTCATTCCGAGACCACCTCTGCCTTTGGGTTTCACCACCTTTCCCAAAGCTATCGTGGGTATCCTAGTTTTGAATTCAGTCCCTGACCATACAAATATTTTTTGTATACCTTCAATAACTTTTCTAATTTTGTGGGGCATAGTAAAAATAGACATTGTGTATGTGGCCACTCCATACATCGAGCTTTGAAGCAATTGGGCTTTTCCAGCTTGTGTCAGTAATGAACCTTTCCAAGAAGCTATTTTTTTGTGAAATATTTCAATGATTTTATTCCAGCTGGTGTCATCCATTTTGCAGCCACACAAGGGCATTCCCAAATAGCTATCTGGGAGATTATTTATATTACATTCTAGAATGGTGGCTAGGTGGTGTTGTTGTTGTTCACTAACATTGATGAAGTAACATGAGATCTTCTGTGAAGTTAACTTTTTGACCTGAAACCTCCTCATATTTCTTAGTAATAATTTTAAAAGACCGACTTCTTGGACGAGAGGCCTGGCCCAAAGAGAACCGTATCATCAAAAAATTGTTGGAGACATTGGTTCTCAACCTCATTAGCAACCTTAAATCCCTCAATTCTCCCTTCATTTTTAGCTTTTGAGCATAGCCTACTCAAGGCTTCCGCCACAATGATATAGAGAAAGGGGATAATGGATCACCCTGCCTTAGACCCCTTTTAGCCTTGAAGAAACCATGAGGTTTTCCATTGATAATGACTGAAAACATAGAGGTGGTGATGCAGATTGGATCAAATTGATGAAATGGTTATCAAATCCCAACTTTTGAAGAAGATTAAATAGAAAATTCCATGAAATCCTATCATACGCTTTTTGCATGTCCAATTTAATAATCATCGCTTCTCTTTTGGCCCAAATATATGTGAATGTTGTTGTAATATAAAATCATAGTTCTCTTAGATAACCACTAAATTTGTGATGAAATAGGGGGAATAGGGCTAAGGGATATTTTATTTTAAGCACCCCTACTCTACATGTATATGTTTGTGTGGTACAAAAACTTAGATGTAGTTCTTTTGACTAGTGGAAGTGTAATTATGATCCTTTTAAATACATATATGTAATTAGAATTTGAATCTTAAACACTTGATAAAGCTTCCTTTTACTTGTCTTGGATAGTTCTTTGATCATATTATAGTGCTTTAGATTTACTTAAGTCAACCTAATGTAAGATTTTGTAATAAGAAACATTACTATAACTTTTCTTTCTTTTTGGAGAGGAAGACCAACCATTTCTCAATCATTTCCAAGCGGTGACTAAGTGAATTCCAAGTGATTTAATGTGTGGGTTTAATTTGTACATATATGAATTGAAGGATAATATTTCAAACTAAAATACCAACTCACAAAAATATATTCATTCAAAAATTTGACCATTAGAAGACTAAGAAAAACATTGACCTATAATGAGTAAATCAACTAGTCGATCTTATCCATAGTCGATGTTTCTATCTAGTGGGTTGGAAAGCTCATTTGATGACTTAGAAGGGTTTATATAAGAGATGCTAGTTCCTTTATGGGTAAGTGCAGCAAGTTGGGGGACAAAAAGGGGGTCATAAGTGGACGTCATATTGCAAATAACAACATAATATCAACTTGTAGGGATTATTAGCAATATATACACTAAAAATTAGAAAAACTTATACTAATATGAATTGTAGCATCTGGAATCTAGTTTCTAAAATACTAATTTTTTAAAAAAATGGACAAGATTAGCTATATTAAACACTCAAAATTCAATGACTTGGTATTTAAAAAAAAATGCCTATAAAATTATAGTCCGTTTGCCCACGATTTGGATGACCAAAAATTGATATATATTTTTCTCCTTTGG
The DNA here is from genome assembly GCA_018340775.1 of Taxus wallichiana var. yunnanensis. NCBI lineage: Eukaryota > Viridiplantae > Streptophyta > Pinopsida > Cupressales > Taxaceae > Taxus > Taxus wallichiana. The sequence goes on along the minus strand of CM031236.1, from coordinate 476,251,829 downwards.
TGAGAAGTTAGATGCCACTATCTATCTTGGGATGGATTTTATTTTTTATTTTTTTGAGTAATATTTTATTTTTTATGATTTTTTCCGTGAAAGTGGTATGAAAACATAAAGAAAACAGAGCACTTTTCGTTTGCCCGCCATAACTTCATCAAAAAATATTGAAATCAAATAATTTTTTTTTGAACATGTATATAATTTCACCACGGTTGGGATGGTATAAGTTTTATCACATTCTGATAAGTGAAACAAAATTTGCAGTCTTAAACCTAGACATAAACATTCACAGGAAAAAGTGTCTTAAAGACCTACTATTAGTAAAAAATTATAAAATGATATTTATCCTATTCTATTCACTTTAAAATTAGTATTTATACAAAGCTAACAGTCTCCCCTATGCAATGGTACCATTTTTATGACATATTTTTTACTTTTCGGCATGGTTCAAGTCCGTGGAAGACTAAATTTGATGTTTTGTTGTTTTTAATGTAAAATTTAGGATTTGATGTCCACTTAATTGTCCCCCAACTTGGTGCACTTACCCTTATATGGATATAGGTATTATTTAGGTAGACAAGTAGTGAATTGAGGGATTAAAATCCTTAAAATATAGTATGATATTCTATTTAAGATTTTTTTATTTGTAAGTCATGTATAATAGATATTATCCAAAACCAACATTATAAACCACCACAAAAACAAATTTGGGAGTCTACATTTCCCCCCTTTAATATAGTATTTACACTATTCTATTTAAAGGAACATTTACCTAAGTGTGCACAAAACTTTTCCTTTACTCAAATACTCCAATGTTTCAATTCTTGAGTTCTTGAGAAGTGTCCAAAGTGAAACCTATAAAATAAGAGTGTATTTAATGTCTAGTTATGAAGTTTGAAACTTTAACTTTGAAATTGACATAAGAGCTAGAGAAAGGAATGATTACACATGTATGTATAGAAACTATATTTTCCCCAAAAATTGAGGATTTTTAATGAAACATTTATAGAATATGTTTCCCCTCATTTGAGGAACATGGAGAAGGAGAATATTCTCAAACAAGAGGGAGAATCAAAGGGGTGATCAATCCCAAATTTCTAAAATCTAAATGCTATCCAATGAGATTGGGAGTGTAGTAAACCTAAAACATGATTTTGAGGAGTATTCAATATACATCAAAAAAATTGGGAAATCAGTATGAGTCTACTAAGAATTAGTCTAAGGAAAAATGGTTTCATTAAACCCAACGTACACCACCCATTATAATTGAAACACATTATTACACATTGACTTAGTTTCCAAATTTTCATGATCAAAATTTAATGAGGCATATTCATGTCCCCACCATATTTGTAGTAAATGATAATTCTCAAAATAAAATAAAACAATATTCCCTCCCCCATAATTGATAATATTTAAATTTGAAATACAAATGTTTTTCATTAAATTTTTGTAAATTATATCTCTAAATAAAAATTGAACCATTAAAATAGTATCATGCCCCTACATTTGTAACAAAATGAAATGTATTGTATTCAATTATGTACCAATATGCATGATTCACTTCCTTAACCATTCTAGATTCTATATTTTTTGACACATTTTGAAACTAAATTTGTAAAGTTCATTGGATAGAATCAACCATTGAATCCTTTCCAAACTTGATGGAATTTTCTGTCATTGATTTTTTTGTCTATAATATTATATCCTATATTATGTATTCTATATTATATCTTAAAATATTATTATATTATGTGATAATCCCACTAAATTACCCTCTTTTAAGGTTAGGTATATAAACTATAGATCATCGGTCTCAAAGGAAAATATGAATTGTACCTTATCATGTAGAGGAAGATAGCACCATGGAAAATCATACGCGCACTGGAGAGTAACCATATGTCTTCTAATTATATATATATATATATATATATATATATATATATATATATATATATATATATATATAACTCGTCTCATAGAATAAGTAAATGATATAAATTATGGTACCAAAGTAAAGGGTTGCATGATGTGGATCATATCATCAAAGATAACAAACACAACTAATCACATAAGCTCAACATGTACAATTCATACATAACTCACATAAAAGACTAAGGGGAAGCATACAAAGGACACAAATGTGTAATATAAATAAATAAGGTCCAAGGTCCGCACATAAAAGGATACTAAGGCCTCAAATAAGGTAATAAACACAAATAAGGAATAAGGGGCACACATAAGAGAAAAATAGTAAAAACAATATTTTGCAAATAAGTAAACAATACTCACAAAGAATAAGAGAAGCTAGTCCATATGTGTTAGTACCAAGATCATGATATAAACGTATTTCAATGTAAGAAAAAAAGAGTAAGACATAAGTTAGAAATTGGAAAATCTATAAAATAGTGTAGAAATATATAACCTTGTATAGTGTGATCTATATAGGAAGATACCCCAGTAAGGAAAGGTCATTATGAAAAGGGAAAGAGAAGTATTGTAAAACCAATTTTGATCATATGTCTCATGCACCATGATCACATAACACATGAAATGATTATGTGTATAGAAAAAGAGAGTAATATATCTAACAAATAAAATTATAAATAACATATTTAAAGTATAATCTAGTAACTCAAGTCATTCTTAGGCCTTGGTTTTTAATATTATGATTTTATGTACATATTTTCATTTTTGTGTGTGTGAATTTGATGTGTAATAATTTTGAAATTACATGACATTCATATGGTTCTATATGGGTTTACCTTCTATCATATCCAAATGATAAACTCTTGTGACCACCTTCTCAATAACCACAAATGCTCCTAGCCAATTGGAATTCAACTTCCCTTTTAGTTTGGTAGTTGCATTGGTGTTCTTTTCATTCTATTGTAAGATCAGGTCTATGACCTAAAATTCTTGATTTTGATTTTTTTATTGATGCTTGATAAGCTCTTATATGTTTCAAAAATTGAATTTTATTTCCATAAAAAAATTTAGTTCATGTATCCATTTTTCTTGATAATAATTATCATTCATTATATGTTTTATAGAAACTCCTAAGGATATAATTTCTAAATTTATAGGTAGCACTACTTGTGTTTCATTGAAAATGAAAAGTAGTGTCACCTTTGTTGTTATGTGAATAATTTTTTAATAATACCAATGGGTTTATTTGATCTTTTTGTGCCAATATACCCCATGCCCGATGATTTTCTCAACTTAAAATTCTTGTGATCATTTTATTAGTTAATTCTTCTTTGACCAATACCTTGTGGATAGTATGGAGTAGAGAATTTAGGCTTGATATTAAATTTAGAATTTTTTTCTAAACTATAAAATTTTAAAAGAGGAATCAATTGTGTGTAACAATCATGGATGGTACCCCAAAACATGAGATGATGTGAGATACCAAAAAATTTCGTTGTCTTCATTGGTGGTGGTTTGAAAGGGTATATTCTCAACACATAGTAAAGTAATCAATAATGATGCATTTACACAATTTTAAATATTAAATGAATATTACATTGTTATGGAATGCATAAAAAACTAAAAAGGAATGTAAGGTTAGAATAATATAAGCTACTTTGATCAATTAACTTTCCACACCAATGATATAGTATCATAATAGCATATTAGTACTTGATCATAATAACATATTAGGATCTATTTTGATAATGTAATTATCTATATAGAGTTTATAAAAGAGATTTGTATGCACAACTTAATATAACTAGGAGAAATGAACTTGTAGATACTTCATTATGGAAATTGTGACGAAAAACTACACTTTGGTATGGAATTGTATAGGTCTATGAGTAACATATGTATGGTCATAGAGTTATCATATGGTCTTGAACCTATTGGGAGTGAGGTTATACAATATGTTGTGCTATTAGGTGGTCCGGAAATATGATTTGTTGTTAAACCCTAAGTGTTGCATAATATGGAAACCATATGTAACCAATTCAATGGAACCCAAACCTTGACCATGGGTGGAAGACCTAAAACAAGGTTAGTTTTTGGGTTGAAGTACAGTTTGTGCAAAACCTATGTCAACAAGACTATGAAGAGGCCTCAAACCATATGTAGTTCTTCACCTAGCACGTAATATCTATATGAATGTATCTCATTGATAATTTGAATCAAGTTGAACATGCTTGAAATGGTTGTTCTCTTGCTAAAAAATTGCGTAGGGATTTTGAGTTCTTGGAAATAAGGTAAGATGAACTCCTTGACCTAGTTGTGTGCTTTAGAACTATATTAGTGGATTCCCTAATGGATGTACATCAGCTTTGGGAAGATTTAGGGAGCATTCAAAGATTTTTATGTACTTGGAATGAGTGTGACACGTGGTTTTATATATGATTCCCAAGTTATCTCCAAGTGAGTTAATGAGGTGATATAAAATTCTTATATAGGGAATCAAAGGTAATTTATTCAGATAAGGCTAATCCAAGAAAATGAAAAGACCCAATAAGATGATGTAATTGAAAAAAGTTGGAATATGTGTCGCTCCAAGATTATATAGGTCAGGGAAGACCAGATTCCACATCTATGACCTTACCCTACAATTTTGGACATGGAGATGGTTGATAAAATTTGTATCGTGATGGGAAAATTTTAAGCACTGATTCTATGCATTCATGCTAAAAAGAGTCAACACATTCTTGTGTAGGAATAAAAAAGTTGGGAGATAGATAACAAGATGTGTCGAGTGAAGATAGGATATAGGTGTTTGTCTTAACCAAACAACACAATCAAAACCAATAATGTCAAAAATGATAAATTTACAAATTTGAGTGTCTACATATCCCATCTTTAAGTACAAAATGAAACCTACCTAATTAAAGGAAATTGATACCTAAGTGTGTAGAAACACTTTGTCTTTGCTCAAAGTTTTTATCATCCAAATGTGTTGGTGTTGGTATGCTCCATGATGAAACTTGCAAAATAGAGTGTACTCAATGTGTATATTTGAAATTGAATTGTAAATTAAATGTAAATATATAATTTGAAATTCATATAAGATGAAAAAAAGAGATCAAAAACATCGAAGGAATACACTGTTTTTTACTTTAAATGGAAGATATATCATTATTTTCTTATGGTTGGATTTTTTTTATTGTGTTGTTAAACCTACTAAAGGATTGGGGTGATCAGCCCCCAAACATTTTGAAGGAGAAACGTGAGTATTGGGTGCATGCAACCTAACACTGAATATGAGAGAGAGAGAGAGAGGTACTAATGCACCTCATGTTGGAAGAATACAATGTATAGAATTTATTACTAATCTTGATATCTTCCCCTTTTGAAAATGAGGATATGAAAGGCTTCTCATCAAGAACTTCGTTGTTTCAATATTCCACAAACCCATAGACCAAACCACCGTAGACGGATCTAGGCCCAAATTTGTATATAAAGACATAATGTATAAAATAGAATGGGTTCTTCCATGCCATTCCTAAATGTTGTAATGTTTCGTAGAAGTGTGTAGGATGATAAAATGATGATGGAGAGTGAGATTCATGCACATAAAACCATGTATTTCATAACTAAAACTATGAGAAGGAGTGAAATACTTAATGCCACCTATAGTTTTATTTGTACCATGTAAACTAATTACGAGATTATGCCAAAAACCTATATCCATAAATGGAAATTTAAAATTGTAGAAAAATCTAGTATAACTTCCCCAAGGGTAGAAACATGTATTAGGTTTAGGAACATCCATACAGTCCACAACATTTGTGTATGGTATTACACATGCGTCATTTATGCCAAATTTTGGTATTTGGAAATGTTTGTGAGGGTTTGTTCCCTGTGAAAAATGTGTGCCTAAACCCAAAAGTATTCATGTAAGTGTAGAATATATCTTGATGAATTCCCCCTCTTTTGAGGTGCATGTGATAGAGTATTTATATATATATATATATATATATATATATATATATATATATATATATATATATATATATATATATATATATATATATAAACATGTAGAAGAATGTGGAATGTTGAAGTGTTGGACATGTTGGAGGTCTTGTACCTATAAATGGGGTTGTGCATGGTGGATACCATGACACATACAACGTCAAACAACCATAACAATAATACTATTAATAACAATAAGAGAAATAGTAACAATATTAACGTAGATGTAATAGAACTAGTATAGAGACATAACAATAATTAGGTGTGAAAACAAAATCCATTACATGTAGAGAAGAGTCACAACAACGCATAGATCTAAAAATATGGCACACCCATCATATCACAAGGAAGTCAAAGAATTTAGGCCGCATATAAGAGAAACAATTTTAAGTAAGAAAGGCATAGAGCCATAAACATGGGACACCCATAATGTCACAAGAAAAGAAAGGCATACATGTCACATACAATGAAATAGACAAGTAGCCACATGAGTAAGTAGTAATAATGTATATAAAACAATGGTAAAAATAATATAGAAAGTATTAAGAAAGCACATGAAGTAAGATATGTCATCATTACAAAAGACATATGTGTTAGTCCTATTATATCAAAAGATAACATGTTCACAATATATGTAATCAAACATAATGAGGAATTATAAAGTCACTATAATTAAATAATAACACCTATACAATGTGGAGAGGTGTACCCAAGAGAAGAATGCAAGGAAAAATCTAGCTTCTATTAGCATGTAATGATCTTTTTGTATTGCATCAAGCTCAATATACCTCGTGAACACATGTGTATCAAGAGTAGAAAATATATGCTATCATCTAAACCATAATGAAAACAACATATGCAATGTAAAATGCTAACAATATAAGCTATATGTATATGTCATGGTTTTTTAATTTGGTAAATATGTGATTATTATTTGTATTTTTAACCGAAGTTATGTACAAGGAGAAGAGTAACACAATGGCTTAGTATTCATCAAGGAGATCATCCATGTCAAGTTTGGAATCAATAAGATCTAAAGGGGAGGACCCCATGGGTCGTCATATGCATATTTGTATCTAAGGGTTGGGATTTTTGGTGAGTCGGATCATGTTGTGGTTGTTTTATGGAGAAGAAATTACTAACAGTCATGAACACTTTGATTGTGGGGAAGAATAATGTAATATGGTGATGACACCCTTAGTTTCAAGCATGGTAATATTACTAATAAGAGCTTTCCATTTATTACTATTATGTTCATAGATACAATGATAGTCACAAAAGGGGATGCCTAAGTGTTTAGATAGATTGTGAGGAGACCAATGCCAAAGAGGGTAAAGATAGTAAGTCAAAATCCAAGAGAATAGAGAGAAATTATTGTGTATCCAAACTAGTTGGGATGGTGATTCAACTAATGTTTGGTATAGTATCCAATGTGTTAACCGGGTGTTGAATTGGGTAAGGGCTAGTGGTGATAGTGGTAACAATATTGGTAGTAGATGTAGCAATAGTTTCAGGTTTAGCATATTTAAGTCGATAATTCCTAGGGATAGTGGAGATAAAAATAGAATGAAACATAGACTCATCTTCACCAATAAGGTTGAAATTAAGCTTATGTACATGATCATGATAATTTTGAATAAGATCATCATCTCGATCAAATGAATAGTCATGAACATTGTTTTATTGAATAAAACCATCCAAAAGGTGAGGAGGGGATGGAGAATGAAAGTATTGGTAGGAGATGGGGGAAGAGTAGGAGTAAGTGCAATTGTTACTAGTTTAACCAATGGTGGTGTAGGTATTATAGGAGAAAAATTGTAGCTAGTGTCCCTAACAACATATGTAGGTAATTTTTCCATAGGAACTTCTTATGGAGGATAATTTATAATATGTATTTAAGGATTAGACATATCAACTTGGAAATATTTGAAAGGGTATAAGTATGTATATTATAAAATTCTTATATTCTTTATTAATTGTGTCCCATATTGGGAATTGAATTTCTATTATTCTTTGATTGGCACATGGGAAAGTTTAGAAAGGAAACACAAAAAAATGTGGGAAAATATACATGCAAAGAGGTTGGAAAAGAGGCACGTGAGAAGGACAAAACGAACCATGTGCAAGGATAACAAGGAAGCTAACCTGCAATAAATTGAAGAGACATCATGGAAGGGTCGCAAAGTAATCAAGTTCTAGTGAAAATCATGGTGAATTTGGATAAGGTAGTATAAATAGTCTCAATAGGACATGAAGACACATAGGTAGAAAGCATGTACATACAATAATAGAGGAATGCGCTAAAAGTAGCCGGGAAGAAATAAATAAGGAAATAATTGTTTGGGGTGCTTGTATGGAGGGGGAATAGAAACACACAAAACAAATTGTATATGGATGGTCTAAGATAGCACACAAGGTGAATCAAACAAAGTAATGGCTAAATATAGCCATGAATATTTTAGAAGAGTTACTATGTAGAAGTACCATATGTCAACACGTGGCCTCATCACCGCATTGAAGTAATAACTAATTGGTATATAATAGAACTCAAGGGCCAAGAATATATTTCTTTCAAATATTGAAGGAAAACCCCTTTGTATATATACCCCTCAAAGGGTTCATTAAAAAGGAGAGAGGTAGAGATAAATAAGAGAGAGTCAAGTAGGTTTGTGTTTAGGGAGATAGAGAATGAGATGGTTAATGTAATGTTTTGAACAATCAATATGAAGTATAGGGTGTTTTGGAAAAAATTAATTACCGGGCATGAGCATATTAATCTAGTATGTTCCCCTATTTTTTACATTGACTACTTATCTCCCCTTATCATAATGCTAAACCATGATGGGACCGATATTAATCCACACCTCGGTGAGCATTTTAAGGTTCCCATGTTGAAATGATATGCCAAAATGAGGAGTAAGATTAGTCATGCATGATAATGATCCATTTCATTTCATACACATAAGCCTAACCAAACGCACACCACTTTGGTTCTGATTCTAAAACCATCATAATTATGTAAAGATGATAAGGTGGAGGAAAGATGCTTAGACTCATGTAGTCCAAAGTATTGAGATTTGGCAACATACTACTAAATATGCCTTCACGTAAAGACATCCTAGCCAAAATAACTTCTTACCCAACTTAACTACAAGGAATTAAGTGGAAAGGAATCTTTATGATTATCTATATAAGAAATTCTTCAATAAACTCCCAGCAAACCTGCATGCTTGGATAACAACTTATTGTTTGGGAAATAATTGGAATTTTGGAAAGAAGCACCATTGGATCTTCAAGCGCACAAAAAGACTAGAAAAAAATGATGCAACTTGGATGTGAGTCGAGATTATTAATGGAAAGGTACTCTATGTAGCTATATTATTGAATACTCTGGTATCCATATTTTCTTGCACGATGAATCCCGATTCAATTTTTTCAAAGAACCACATGGGTCATATTTGAAGCAATTCCCGTTGGAATTCAATAAATTGATCGTAGATATGGGCATTAATTTTTTTCCCCATGAAGCAATCCAAAAACGTGAATGACACATTAGGATAGAAAGGGAATGAGAAAATTTGGTCTCAGTAGCATGGATCCCTTAAATAAATACACTTTGATAAGGTTGTGATATGAAGAACAAAAACACAAAGTGATAAAATATAGGGAACTAATTTTTAAAGAAGATTAAACTTTAGGAAATGCGATAAAAACCAACAACATTGGTTATGATAGAAAGGAGAAACAAATGATGAATATTTCTAGGAAGCAATCCATGTAAAACTAATAAAAACTCGGAGGACGAAGAGGCACAATATAACACAAATGACATCCCGATCCAACCTACCATGCCTACTCATACAACCTGGACCACCACGAGCGTATCAAGTGTTAAATGAAACAAATAGCAACAAGGAAGTAGACATATCTAAAAGAAAGGAGACACTAGACAATAGTTTTCCTTATGTTATTAAATCACCGATACCAAAATGTTATTAAATCACGATACCAAAACTCGAAAAGAATACAATTTAATCCAAACATTCAAAAAAACCATAGGTTTGGAATGATGAGTTCCAACATAACCAAAAATAAACTGGGTGACATACATGTAAGCAAACCCTTACAAAGACCACTGGAACTATCATACCAAGTGCTAGTGGAAATCCCGGGCACACACAATAAGTGCATTAGTATCGAGAAGAGTTGTGATTTTGAAACAATAGATGTTAGCACCAACCTTATTCTACAAAATTTATTTACACTTACCAAAGTATTGTGGTGTTGATAATGTTTTAAGACATTTTGATAAATGTGATCTAATTTTGCACGCGAAAGGGGTGATTTCTCCATAGCATAAAGACAACTAGTTCACTATAACATTGTTGGATCGCACTCATACTTGGTATAGGAAACATGACCTGATACAAGCTATGCTGGATTATGATTAGCTAAAGGTCACCTTCTTAAAGGAATTTGATAGTTTATAAACTCAAATTTGGTAATGTATCCTTTGACACTGTTGATCTTGACATTGCACACTTGTATGTACAAATGTAGTCCCCTCACTCTTGCTTAGCACACCTTGATAGATATTTGACTACTTTATTATCTTTGCACACCTCTTTTCATTAGTTTATGAATTTTAACAACATAAAACACATCTAGAAAAATTATCCTCCAAACCATGAATTCAAAACATTTTTTTCCCTCCTAGTCAAAACAACCAGCTTTCGGTCAGGTTTGTACAATTCTACAAGTCGACCCTATTATATGGTTTTGGACCGACATGCTTTGGGATAATTATTCCAATTCTATCACATTATTAGGAGAAAATACATCCCCTTGTTCAGCCTTTTATGACATAACAACATTTGAAATCATATATAAGCAAGTAAATCATACATCATTTACAAACCTAGGACTTTAATAACTCATAATGTAAAAACAAGTACAAAAGGCACTCTAAGCTCCCTAAACTATGAAATAAATCATGCAAACCCATTAGGAAAGTATCCTATATAGTTATGAAGTATCCTTCTAGGTCTAGGAGTTTTCATCTTCTTTTTACAAGAAAATAAAGTGACCCTTCCCATGTATTTGAACAAGTGTGAAACTCAAGTTAAAGCATTGTCAAAGTATGGTTAATTTCTGATTGCACTACAATAGATATCACATTCTAGGAGAACAATGTGTAGTTTGATCTCTCTTCAGAGTAGTGGTGATGTTGACAATACACATGGGTTCCCACAAACTACCTAGTTTTCTTTTATAGGAAGTGCATCTTACACTATAAGGGTTCTAGGGTTTGAGAAGAGTTTACAAATCCATTTTGAAGGTAAGTGAAGAATACTGACACATAGAGACATTATTTATAGGTAGGTGAATTACTCGAAAGTTTCAAACCTAGATTTCATGTAGGTCCATGGCTATATAGAATGGTCGGAATAGTAATGATACTCTTGACCTAGTTATACGCTTTTGACTAGGTTCGGTATTAGGTGTTTTTTTATGTAATAAAGAATTTTCAGCCTTAGATCATCTTGTTCCTCGCACTATGATCATTCATAATCTCTTAGATCTACATAAAATTAGCTAAGTACAATCCTCACTTATTTTTTTGTAGTTATCGATCTATAGTCACTTTGAAAAGTGTTATTCTGATTTGTGACATTAATGTTGGAAGCTAATTAAATTAGAATATCTACCTATTGCATTATTTCATCCTTTTTATGTATGTTTAATTGAAAAATTTAAAACTTATAAAGAGAATGAAATATGAATTCACATAAAGTGAAATTAGATATATCGAGTTTGAGAAATATAATATCTCAATGCTCAAGGAAATCAAGTACGAGATGACATTTTAAAACCATCATCTCTAAAATATAATATGAAATACATCTCGACTCAACATGCGCAATGGTTTTTAAGAGGGTTAATCATTCCTTTTAGGCATGCCCTCTCACATAAAACCTTCATAAATCCACGTGAAATTTGAAGCCGTTGAAGTGAATTTGTATATTGAAGAATTTAGGAGCATAAACACTAAAGTAAGTCTCTTTATGGAGGTGTAAATTATGTCAATGGTGATTCAATTATAAAATTTAATAGAAAACGATGCTAGGGAGATATACAATGTGGTATGGTGCACAAATTCGAGGTATAAGGTCATACAAATAATATATGTCCATGATGAAATATATAAAAGTGATGTTACTAGCATGTGAAATATGTGAAGGAAGTCACGATGAAACAAATTATCCTTTATTACAATGCACAATACAAAAGAAGGTGTCACTCTACTACAAAATTTATGACACGCATACACATGATACAACTAATTGTCATGTAATTGATAAACTTGATGAAGTAGGGTATTTAGGACTAAGGCAAGCTACAATGGTAAACATTCAAGAACAATCTAGAGGATACCATCGACACTAAAATTTTCCTCCATAATTTCTATTTCATTAATGTATGTATTAGGAATAGGATGTTGTTAAGTGTAATTAGTAGTAGCATAACGGCGCCGTCACAAGATGGTGCCGCCAATAATGTGGAGTACGGTAAATACATCAAAGTACAATAGGAATGTTGTAAAAGTAAATATTTGTCGTAAGTGGTCCGGTAATGTTAAAATGTCAAAGTTTGGGTAATTAGAGAAGTAGGGTCTACATGATTAGGAATTAGAAATATTATATTGGTAATAAAGACAAGGAGTGAGGTCATAAATATTTTGTGTATTTTATTTGTAAAAAGTCTAAAAATGTGGAACCCATGTAAAATGATAAGGTTTATCTTATCTTAACAGATAAGCCTACATGTACAGATAAGAGTTAAGGTATGGAATATGATTCGTCAGAGTGGATTTCTTATCCTATCTTAGAGATAAGATGGATAATCCTGGAAGTTCTATAAATAGAGAGGCTACCCCCCTCATTTAGCATAGAAAGAAGTAGTGAGAAATATTGTAGGAAGTGTGCGAAGGAAGCCATCAGTTAAAGGTGTGTTGAAGAAGCCATCAAGAGGTGTAATTGTAAAGTTTCTCCCATAGTCTTGTTGAAGTATCTCATGGGTGAGATTGTAACAGTTTCATGTTAATATTATAATTTATTTTGATATTTCAGATTTGTCGTCATTCTGTCTTATCATAGTCAATGGTATTCTTGTGTTCGGTTGTTGTTTTGCTTCCAGATTACATCCACCAAACTAAAGTCTGTGCATTAGTAAATAATCATAGCACGAGGAGTTCCCGGTGAAGAATTATCATAGTGCCGGATTGGTGATGACATTTTGGTTCCGTTGCCGGGACCATTCCTCGTTGGTGGATTTTCTGGAGAGATATTCCCACTTAGGCAAAAATTAATTGGAGGGTAACCTTGTTTTTACTGTGCATAGTAGTTACCATGGTAAAGTCATTTTTACCGTGAATAGTAGTTACCATGTTAAAGTCATTTTTGCCATGAATAGTAGTTACCCTGGTAAAGTCCTTTTTGCTGGGAATAGTAATTACCGCAGTAAAGTCACTTTTTACCGTGAATAGTATTTACCACAGTAACTTCACTTTTTACCGTGAATAGTGTTTACCACAGTAAAGTCAGTTTTTACCGTAGTAAGTCAAGTTTTACCATAGTTTACCGTGGTCATTTCTATTTTACTGTAGAAAGGTGTAAAGTCACTTTCTAGTATAGTGATTCCAATTATTTGTGCACATAAGTCTTGTTAATTGTACTTGTGGGTTGGTATTTCACGGTGGTTACTTTTGAAAATGGGAAAGATTCCTGTTTTTTCAGCTCAATCTAATGAAGATGCTTCTTCTTTCATTCAAGAGTTTAAACGATCTTGTATTTGTAATGGCCTTATAAGAAGGGAACAATGGACTGAATTTTTTCCTACCTTTTTGGATGGTTCAACGCACTTAGGTGGTTTGAAACACTAGGTGATAATGTGAAAAATTCATGGGATTTATTAACCGAAAGTTTTCTTGAAGAATTTGGTGAACAACAGAAATATGCAGATCTCATGATCGAGATCACAAAGCTATCCCAAGGAGAGAAGGAGAAGATAAGGGATTATCATGCTCGTGTTCTAGAGCTAAGGAGGAAGCTCGATGCCCAGATCCGGAAGGAAGGACTAGCGGATGGGTTGATGAATGGCATGGATAATCTCCTCTGTAAGCACTTCATTCTTGGGATGAAGCCAGAGATCAGACAACGAGTGAAGTATGACCGCCCAACTACCATTGAACAAGTAAAGGAGATTGCAAGAAGGCAAGAAGAAAGCATGGAAGAGGAGCCCAAAGAAATTGTTGCTAAAGTAGAGCCTACACCAGCACCTTTGGTCCTGAATCCACAACCACTCCCGGTGAGCACAAATATTTCTCCTAATACATCTACTGAGTATGAAGATCTGCTCAAAAAGATGGGTCAGTTAACTATTAATCTTCTTCAAGGAAAGGAATTTAGTTCTCAGGGAGGAGATAGAGGTCCAAAGAGAAATATTTCTGAAGTTGTTTGTTATGGTTGTTATAAAAAGGGTCATTATAAGTATAATTGTCCAGATAGAGCTTCTACATCTGGTAAGGGAGATAATGATAAAGGAAAAGCACCTGTGAATTCTTTTGATGTAGTAGATAAGAGCAGAAATAATGAAGTAGATGTGTTTGTAACAAAAAGAAAGAAAGAAAAAGATAATCAAGATGGAAATGATCCTAAGAAGATGAAAGAAGAAACTAGTAAGAAACATAGGAGAAGAAAGTTGGGTGTGTAGGATTTTCTGATTTCACAGGGGCAAGGACCATACTCCATCTTGGAAGATCTGTCCAAAAGGCCTGCAAATATTACATATGGTCAACTCTTGGCTATGTCTTCTGAGAAGAGGCGGGAGTTGCGAGGTGGACTCAATGCTCGAAGAAGGAAGGAGGTTGAGGTCCCTGTTTTGGAGGCAGAGGCAGATCCCTATGCTCCACAAGCTGAGGTATTATGTAATGGTATTTCAATTCATGATGTCTTAGTTGATGGAGGTGCTGCAGTTAATGTAATGACCGAGTCTGTAATGAATATGTTGGGTTTAAAAATTGATCGCCCTTCAACACTTATGTTAAGGTCATTAAATAAAGGAAAAACTAAACCAGAAGGTGTAGTTTCAAATGTGGCAATATCTGTTATGGGTGTTGTATGTGTGGTAGACTTTTAGGTGATGAAAAATGGTACTGTTGCATACCCAATGCTCTGGGAAGACCATGGCTAAGGAGAGTTCATGCAAGAAACTACTGGAATGAAGGTTTCATGACACTTGGACGTGGTAGAGAGAGGGTGAAGATAAACGTGATCCCTCGACATCATAAAGTAGAACCTGTGGATTCAAGTGATGAAACTGATGATTGGACATCCTCTGATTACTCTAGTACCAGTGAAGTGGACACTGAAGATGAAGAAAGCGAGGTGGATGTTTCAGTCATGGATATCTTGCCACACACCTACTCATGACCCCATAAAATTATCTCAAGAAGAAGTTGATGATCGTCTCCAACAAATAAAGATTGGTGATGCTGTGATGGAGAGTGAGAAGGAATCCTAACTCTAGCTCTTTCGAAGGTACATACACCTATTCACTTTTGATTACAAGGAACTCCGTCAAGTAAGTTGGGTAGAACATTGTATTGAGTGGGTAGATGGTGCTAAGCCTATAAAGCAAATGCCATATAGAATGAATCCTAATTTTTCCAAGACTGTAAAAGAAGAAATAGATAAGTTTCTTGATGCAGGATTCATATTTGCTTGTGGAGAATTCGAATGGGTTTCTCCCATTGTGATCTCAATAAAAAAGAATGGGAATCTATGCATTTGTGTTGATTATAGGAAGCTCAATAAGGCAACAAAGAAGGATCATTACCCTCTTCCATTTGCAGATCAGATCTTGGACGAACTAGCTGGCCAAGAGTGCTATAGTTTTGCTAATGGATATAGCGGCTACAACCAAGTTCATATAGCAGAGAAAGATTAGTCAAAGACCACGTTCACCACTCCTTGGGAACGCTTTGCTTATAGAGTTATACCTTTTGGGTTGTGTAATGCCCGTAAACATTCCAACGTTTGATGAATAGGGTGTTCGAACCCTACATCGGGACCTTCATCGAGTATTTCGGATGATTTTTGCATCTATGGGAGCAAGTTGGACCACCTGCACTAGATGGAGACAACATTTCAAAGGTTAGATGAAGCACAAGCCTCACTAAACCCTACAAAGTGTGTCTTTGGATGTTCTAAAGGTGTTTTGTTAGGGCATGTTGTATCTAGAGATGGTATTGGTACTGATCCTGATAAAGTTTCAAAAATCAAAGATTTACCATTTCCTATGAATAGAAGTAAGTTGAGATCATTTTTAGGCCATGTGGGTTACTATAGAAGGTTCATCAAGAATTTCTCAAAGATTGCATGACCACTAACCCAATTCTTGAAGAAGGATGTTGCTTATGAACCGAGAAACAAGGCACATGAAGCTTTTGGACAATCAAGGAAGCCCCGGTGTCTTCACCGTTTTGAAGAATCCAGATTGAGCAAGCCATTCATTGTGTACACGATGCCTCGGATGCAGCACTAGGAAGTACTTTGAGCCGAAAGGATGAAAATGGTAATGAACATCCAATTTACTTTGGGAGCGATAAAATGAGCAAAGTCTTTGAGGTAAACTATACTGTAACTGAAAAAGAGGCTCTGGCTATCATTTTTGCTGTAAAGAAGTTTAGAAATTACTTGCTAGGGCAGAAATTTATAGTTGTAACGGATCATCAGGCTCTGAAATATATTGTCAATAAGCCTAACCCATCAGGGAGGATAGCAAGATGGATAATTTTGCTACAAGAATTTGAATTTGATATTATAGATAGGCCAGGAAAGAAGCATGTCAATGCAGATGCACTCTCTCGAGCCTATGATGGTTTAGGATCATCTTGTGATGATGATGATTTTCCCGATGCAGCATTGTTCTCCCTTGACACAATCCCTAGTGAATACATAGATATTTGGAATTATCTGAATGAATTCAAGTTTCCTGATGGTGCCAATGCAAAGACTAAGAGAAAGATTACTCAAGCCAGTCGTCCATATTCTATTCTGCATGGAGCATTATTTCGAATAGGACACGATGGACAGCGATCTGAGGGCAATTGGACGTGATCAAGGAAAGGAGTTGCTAGAAGAATTCCACAATGGTACATGTGGAGGGCACTTCTCGGACAACTTATAAAGAAGAAGGATCTTGCATGCAGTTATCACCGCCCACTCTTTTTAAAGATTGTTATAATTATTGTAAGACATGTGATATTTGTCAAACACATGGTAATCTGTAAGACTTCATCACTCCATTATGTCCTATTCTTCCCCTTGGTCCCTTTGAAAAATGGGGAATAGACATTGTAGGTCCACTTCCAACTACATCACGTCAAAATAAGTATATTGTAGTTGCCACAGTTATTTAACCAAGTGGGTTGAAGCTAGGCCATTGAAAACAACTTCCATGGATGAAGTGGCAAGGTTCATGTATGAACACATTGTCACCATATTTGGTTGTCCATTAGAAATTGTAATAGATCAAGGAAGCCACTTTATTAATGAGGTGGTAGAAGCCCTAGTCAATAAGTTTTCTACTAAGCACGTAAAGGCAACAACATACAAGCCAAGCACAAATGGACAGTGGAGCGAACAAATTTTGTGTTGTGTCAAATTCTAGCAAAAGATGCAGCCTTGCAGGTACATAAATGGGATAAAAGGATTCATGCAACATTGTGGGCATATAGGGCAACATCAAAGTCAGCAACAGGATACTCCCCATTTCAATTGGCCTATGGCATTGATCCAGTTCTTCCTATTGAGTTTGATATTCCCACTGTGAGAGTTATGAAAAATGAAAGGATGGATGAAAGTGATTCAGTAAAAGAAAGGTTGGTACATCTTCATTTGCTAGAGGAAATGAGGGAAATAGCAAAGGATACAAGCCATAAGAAGAAAATGAAGCAGAAGGAATACTTTGATCAAAAGATCCGATGGTCTCCATTTCATGTGAATGACTTGGTCCTAGTATATGATTCCAGATACAAAAAAGAAGACAGAGAAAATTTCTTCCAAAATGGATGGGGCCCTACAAAATAGCAAATGTGGCATGAAAATGGTACGTACCGACTGGAGGAATTGGATGGCACTCCCATTACGAAATGGGTCAACCACGACAAGTTGAAGATTTTCCAAGCACCAGAATAGTCTACTCCGAGGACGGAGTAGAAGCTAGGAAGGGGGAAGATGTCGACACTAAAATTTTCCTCCATAATTTCTATTTCATTAATGTATGTATTAGGAATAGGATGTTGTTAAGTGTAATTAGTAGTAGCATAACGACACCGCGTCGATGGTGCCGCCAATAATGTGGAGTACGGTAACAGTCAAAGTACAATAGGAATGTTGTAAAAAGTAAATATTTGTCGTAAGTGGTCCGGTAATGTTAAAATGTCAAAGTTTGGGTAATTAGAGAAGTAGGGTCTACATGATTAGGAATTAGAAATATTATATTGGTAATAAAGACAAGGAGTGAGGTCATAAATATTTTGTGTATTTTATTTGTAAAAAGTCTAAAAATGTGGAACCCATGTAAAATGATAAGGTTTATCTTATCTTAACAGAGATAAGCCTACATGTACGAGATAAGAGTTAAGGTATGGAATATGATTCGTCGAGCGGATTTCTTATCCTATCTTAGAGATAAGATGGATAAGCCTAGAAGTTCTATAAATAGAGAGGCTACCCCCTTATTTAGCATAGAAAGAAGTAGTGAGAAATATTGTAGGAAGTGTGTGAAGGAAGCCATCAGTTAAAGGTGTGTTGAAGAAGCCATCAAGAGGTGTAATTGTAAAGTTTCTCCCATAGTCTTGTTGAAGTATCTCATGGGTGAGATTGTAACAGTTTCATGTTAATATTATAATTTATTTTGATATTTCAGATTTGTCGTCATTTTGTCTTATCATAGTCAATGGTATTCTTGTGTTCGGTTGTTGTTTTGCTTCCAGATTACATCCACCAAACTAAAGTCTGTGCATTAGTAAATAATCATAGCACGAGGAGTTCCCGGTGAAGAATTATCATAGTGCCGGATTGCTGATGACAATACGCGCGACGATGAGGTGGTTAAGGCATAAATGGGCAATGTGGAGGAATATTTATGCCAAGAACTCATTTTAAGTGTGGGTCGATTAACCATTATTAGTGTGGCCGTCGAGTATTCCTAGTATGTGCACATTGCCAAAAATAACATAAGGTTGAATAATCTATGAATATTTATGTGACCATGAAAGAAAAAAGTGAAAAGGGGCATCAAAAAGATTAATATTGTGCGTAACATTTTGAAGAATGATGACCTAAAATTAATATGCTATGACTAAATTTTCCCTGAAGGTACAAATAAAAACATGAGGGATTACTTGCCCATCTACATAAATTTACTCTTTTAGATAACATAAAGAAAAAATAAACACATTTAGGAAAAACCTATCATGGTGGTAAGGAGTAGAAAGAGTTACTTCAAGAGACAAAAGATTTAATTTGTGAGCTCTAGGGAGAGATTGAGAATCTAAGAGAATATACGTGAATACAAAATGAAACCTTTAGATTCATTGAAATGGAAAAAAATAACAAAAATAAGTTTCAAGAAGTATGTAGAATTTTGTGCACCAAGGGTATACTACATTTATTAAGTCAATGGTTGTCATTTAAACTCGGAAAGTGGTGCTAGGAATGTTTTTGGGCAAACAAAATAGAGAGTTTTCAACTCAACAAAAGTGTAAGATTTTGATCACGAAATAATGGTCAATGCTTATATAAATGGATGACATATAATTGACATATTGGTGGATACAAGGATAAAAGTTAATTTCCTCACTAGAGATGCTTGCAATAGAATGGGGTGACATGCACTCTATTCGTCTCCCCAAGTTTTGTTTATGGAAAATAAGATATAAATTACTCCAATTAACATGTTGAAGAATGCTATTATTAGCATAATGGAAGTCATGTTCCGTAAAGATTTTGATGCCATATCCTTAGCCAAAGTAGAAAATTTCCTAGTGTTGTTTGGATGAAAATGGTGTTACACAAATAATAATGATTTGCAGTTCAAAAAATGTTATGTAAGGTTTGGAACATATCACAACATGATATTCTACTTATGGACTCAAAACAGTGCCCCATACATTGAAGATGCATAATAATATGAAGACCTAAAACACCTTTATAATATAACGAATGAAGGGATAGAGAAATTTGAACCAATACTAGAAGGGAAATAAAATTGGAATGACACACACTTAGTGTCATATACTCCAAGTGCAACTTGTGACTTTCTTGTATGGAAATGTTGATTTGGCTGATCTAGAAACCCATAAAAAATGAGTTATTACTAAGTAGTCCAACTATTTAATTTTGAAAAGGAATATAGTGGGATATATATATATATATATATATATATATATATATATATATATATATATATAATAATTTTAATGGAGTGTGAAAATAATAAAGATTTGGATTTTTGTACATAACTTTTGATTGGGAGATCTATTTCAAGAGTGGTTGGTACTATTGGAAAGATTGTTTAGAGGGTTGTGAAATAATTTTAATTTTGGGAGGAATTATTTTAGAATTTATAGGCAATTTATGATAGGTTTTCGGTTTCTCTTGGTCTCATAATCAAATAAAATGAATTTCTCACATTGGTCTCACATGGAAATTATGATCAATTAACAATCGACAACCTCATTTCCATTTATTTTCTTGATTTCATGGATGTGCATGTGTTATTTTCATGTATTTCCATTTTTATCTCTCGAGGATCATTTTATGTTAGAATTTATTTATTTTAAGAAATATTTGTGTATCCATTTGCTTTGATTTGGAAAGAGTGATTTGTGTATGATCCTTCCTCTTCACTCATTGGTGAATGGTTTGATCTCTTCTAGTGTTTATTGATTTAACAAAAATTAAATGGTTAGATAATTGGTGATCAATCAGATATATAAGAAATACACAAATAAAAATATGCAATGATGAATAAGTACAAGTAACAAGAGGATGAGACTTAACTAATATCTAAATGTATGTACTAAATCCCAAATGGAATGTTGGTGGAAAAGTCTCAATTTGGATTTTCGTGATTCATTTGGGAGATAGTGATCTATAAGTGTGTTCAAAAATAGTGCATGGGTATGGACAAGACCACTCGGGGTGCTAGTGTCTAATTTATGAAACAAAAGGCTTTATAAGGGCTCAAATGGAAAAACTCCACTATTGATTCCTACATGAACTTAGTAAAACCACAAAATATGACCTGTAAGTTAGTGTATCCCTACATAAAGGTAAGGAAATAGGATCAAATAAAGGATGAATACTTCTATCACGAGATAAAATCAGCTATATCACAATTCTACACAATACAAGGTAGCAAGAAGGGAAAATGGTTATTTTATTAATCCAAGGTGTAAAAAGTATAAAACTAGAAGGGATCAACCAAAACTAGCCATATATATCCCTTATTAAATAAATAATCTCCCGTATATATAGGAGAGAAGAAAAATATAGAGAGAAAAATAAAAGCATGCACGATTTAATTTTTTCATGCGAATCGCGTAGGAGGTCGGTAGAGAATTTAGAATAGTTGAAAGATCTTCAATAAGTCATGCCACACGTTCTCTTAACACAAGATTCAAATCTCCTTCATCTTTCCCTTTCATGCTTGACTTCCAATTCTAGGCCCAAGCCAACTTATCCGACACTTCCATCCATGTTTTGTGGAGTTTCCCATAGATCCTTTCATTATTCCACATATTTTAGATGATCCACTTTATTCTCTTTGTCTTCTACAACTTCTAATGTTCCTAATGTAATCTATAGCCTTGTTCTCGATCTCCATGGTCTTCCACATCTTTTATCAACTTCTAAATGATATATGAACTTCTTTACTTTAGTTTCTTGATCCATAGTCATACTTTTAATTTTTATGGTATCTTCTTGTACCGTAGGTCTTCTATTATTTTACTTCACCTTCCACCACCTTTTTCATAGTGTCTGAATCCTTCACGCAACTCCTTGTTACATGGATTTTTCTGAACCAAGGAAAAGGGGTAGTAACTAAGCGCGAGGATTAAAAAGATAGTTAAAAACAAGTTGATTCATATCTTGTTTGAGGACCTCTACTTTCCTGAGCATACAAAAGAGGATTAAAGGTACCAACACACCATACACAACTCACAATTTGATGTATTTCTGCATAAGTGATTCATAAAGAGGATTAAAGTTATGACAACAAATAGAAGGGGAAACAAACGAATTTATAAGGTATCAAATGGTAAAACTCCACTTTCTTTGAATCCCGCATGAACTTTATAAAAGCACAAAATATGACTAAAAATTAACTTATCCAAGCATAAAGGTAAGGAAATAGGACTACAAATCAAGGATAAATACTTTTATCATGAGATAAAATCATCTATATCACAATTCTACACAATACACAGGTAGTGAGAAGGAAAAAATGGTTCCTTTTAATTCAAAAGGTGCAACAAGTATAAAAATAGCAAGGCTCAGTCATAACTAACTAGAGATATCCCTTATTAAATGAATAATCTCCCATATATATGAGAGAATAAAACTATAGAGAGAAAAAGAAAAGCATGCACACGTTCATTATTTTCATGCAAAATGGTGTAGGATGTTGCATGGTGTAGGAGGTCACTTGAGAATTGGGACTAGTTAATAGGTAATGTTGCATGTCCTCTTAAAACAAAATTCAACTATCCTTCATCTAATGACCTTATATGATTGACTTCCAAGTTTGGACCCAAGCCAACTTCTGTTTTGTCTATGTTCCACGAGTTTCTCATAGATCCTTTCCTTGCTCCGTGGATTTCAGATGATCCACTTGTCTTCTCTATGTCTTCTATAGATTTTTTTGTTTTTATTGTGATCCATGGCCTTTCTTTGATCTCCATGGTCTTATGTGGGTTTTAACAGCTTACGAATGATCTACAAAATTGTTTTCTTTATTTTCCCGAACCGTAGTCATACTTTTAATTTTCGAGGCCTCTTCTTGTACCATGGGTGTTCTATGCTTTTAATTCACTTCCCACCATCTTTTTCGTAGTGTATGAATCATTTTGAAACTTCTTGTTACATAGATTTTCCTTTTATTGTTTTGTGGATAACCACTCTTTCATTCCGCATGTTTCTTTTGATACATTGATTTTCCTTCATTTAATGGCTTTTCCTTTGTTCAATAGATTTTACTTTGTTATGGGGCTACTATCGCATATAAATTTACTTTTTGCACAAACTTAGAAAACATGTGGAAGACTACAATTCTTGAAGCTGTGTAGAACACTACACCTTTATTATGAGGAACACCAAGTTTCCACTTCCATGGAACATTGAGTTTTGCAACTCTATGGAATAATAAGTTCTCCAACTCCATAGAAGACAAAGATTTCCAATTCATGAGAAGACTAAGTTTTCCAACTTTGTGAAGCACTAAGTTTTGACATTTGTAGAAACTAAAATTTTCAAACCCGCATAATATTATCTTTTCCACTTCATTTCTAAAGAAAAATACATTTTCCAACCGCACGAAAAAATCAATTTATGACTCGTGGAATACTAAGTTTCTTTGTTCCCCGGATGTATTTTGGGATTTTCTCGAGTCTAAAACTTGGATAAAGTAATTCAAATAAGCATGGGTGCATATTTGGAAAACATGAAGAGTGTAAATATGGTTCTTTTAGTGTATGATAGTGCCACCTTCAATTTTCCATGTGTCACATCTACTTCTCTTTAGTTTTCTCTTATCACACATGTACCTACAAAATAAACCCTAGCTAACTACACAAGACTCAATCACACATTAGATGAAATAAAATATGCATATGCTTGAGTCAGACTGATCTCAAAAATCACCCCAATGTGATTGTCACTAAGTTATACAATACATTTTAGACTCAATCTAGTTTTGGTGTGTGTGTGTGTGTGTGTTAGTGATAGAATCACGTCCCTTGAAGCCAAGCCGTCCTTATACGAGTAACACCAAGATAGTGGGCTATAACTACTATTATCCTAAGATAATGTGTGTCATAGAATTCAAATTTTTCCCTTCCTATGCAATGAATAATGCAACCCAAATGTAGTCCTCAAGTGTTCTTTTTTCCCAAGTAATAGATAGAAAATAATGATCCAATTGCCCCTTAGATTAGTTATTAGGTTATGTATATATATGACTCCTTTGTTTGAATTTTGAAACTTAGTGACACCAAAGGATGACCCCAAACATGAAATAAGAATTAGTAAAGGCCCAAAATCAAGCACCTAGTGATAATTTGGAATATAAGTAGGGATGAAAAAAGTGTTAGGAATGGACACTAGCACCTAATCATTAGTGTCCTCCTTGGGTGAGCCTATACCCAAGATAATAAACATAAACTAGACCACATACAAAGATAGGGATTCTGTGAAACAATTAGAAGGTGTAAATCCATAAAGTATAAGAAAATTTCACAATCAATTTCAATTTAAATAAATAAGACTAGGAGAGGTGTCACCAGTGTATAATTTTATCACTGAGGAATCATACGTATAATGACATACTAGAGGTGTAATGTAATAGTAATAAGTGCATAATTTTGTGTCTACATTCCCCCACTTTATGATGATAAATTAGTATTTGGTGGCATAAAGTATATAGGAAGAACGTACCTTGTGGATATCTAAAGAAGATTGTAACCGATAACATGTAATGGAGATTGTATGTGCCGATTAGAGATTATAGGATTTGTATCATGGAATATAAGAGGGGATAATGACCCTAGGGGTGACTTGTGCATGTAGTGAAAAGGATACCTACGTTTGTAACTAAATATTTCCTTTTCCTAAGTGTTTTGTGCTTGAGATTTCTCTTTGTTCCATTTGTGTTGCCTTTTTTAGGATAAGGATGAACTTACAAAAGAAGAAAAGTGTAGTCAATGTTCATGGTATATGAAATTGAACTTTAAATTAGAGAAATCAGAATATAAATGTATAAATTAAAAAAACTTGACAAGGATAAAGTACACCTAAATGTCGAGATAAAAAGGATAGAATGTTTCTGTGTATTGTTTCCTTAGATAACTTTTTCTAGGATATGGTTGGAGGGGCTAGGGGAGATTAATCGTCAAAACAATGTGAATACTCTAAATATTTAGGAATATTGCCACTAGAGGAAGAGTGTTGGGAGAGAGGTCAAAATTTCCCTCCATCCATGACACTTCCCCATAGATAAGTGTCATTGTAGATGTTCACAAACCCAATAATGTAATCGGCCATAGATGAAACTTCATTCCAGGCATATCGGTGTCCTTGTATATGCCATAGGTGCCACTCCTTATTATATACAAGTAGGAAAAATGCAAACTAAGAAATAAGAGTAATTAGTTCCCTTTCCTAAGTATGAAACATATCATTGATTTTTTTCCCTTTGTATTGGATAGTAAACTAGAGTTGAATATCTATTGTTGGATTTTTGCAAAATTTCCACTTAGAACTTGTTCCAATAGTCAAATGCCTATTTTTACCCTAGGAAAAAACCACCTAGGTGGGACATTAGTGTCCACCGTTACTATTTTCTTTGGGAACTTCTTTTTATTTATTGTTTTTAGACCGTGTATGATTTTGAACCATTTTATGAGTCTTTGTTATATCCAATTTTACTCTATAACATTTTTTCCATGGATTTTATACTACTAAGAGGGTGAAATAATCATATGATATTTCCCCCTCATTTATGGTGTGTGAGATGAAACAAATGTGATTGTGGTCCAATCAAGAGATCATGTGAATCGATGTGCACATCAGAATATTTCCTATAGGGGAAATGTGAATGTGCATGGTAACAACCACGAAACATGCAAAAAAAGGAAAGAATGATAGAAATAAGTTTTAGTAACAAAAATCATAGCATAGTATAAATGAAACAAGTAAAACATGCAAGAACACATCAAGAGAACAAGGTAGTAGCTAGTGTAAAATATGGGACACCACTTAGGATGTAACAAGACACTTTGAAGGTCTTCAATGTCATGCAAGAAATAAATCATAGGGCACATCCTACAAATAATGGAAAAAAATTCATAATCATAGAAGATAAGGCACACAAAAATAATATAAGTAGTTAAACATGGTCAGGAATAACCTTGTAAAGAAAATGATACACATGAAGCACTTGTTAGCATGTTAGGATAATGAATAGTATGTCATAATTTATATATATGGATAAAAGTAGGAATTATATTAGTAAATATTGCAATGATATCACTTGAATGTGGATATGTAGGGAAGGTAGATGCACCAGGGAGCCTTGGTAAGGTTGTTAGGGAATGGATTCAAACATCATGCATCATGAAATAACCAAGATATATAACCTACATTCACCTTAAATTAATGATGACTACCCCTCCTGCTCTCTCTATATATTATCTCATTTGATCCGATCTAGCCCAATCCTCCCATTGGAGGCTACTTTGGCAGCATGATTTTTACCTATTGAGATTGACCAATCAAAGTGCGTATGGTAGAAAAACCTCCCCGCATTTTGGATAAATCAATATGGAGTCCCATGATGAATCAATCTCTAAATATGATAAGATGATTCTCGATCATCACATTGAGTATAAAAGTGACACATATATTCATCTTTTAGGATGATGTTAACAAAATATTTTTCGGTTTCTCTTCCTCTATGGTTAGATGTAAGAGTTCAACTTTTCCTCTTTGTTTGCTAGATCAAAAGGGTGTCTCTTGAGAGAATAAGTAGGATTTTCATGAACCTTTTGAATGTACATGTGTATATGTAAAAGGATATAAAATGTTATGAATCAAGCTAACATGATAGGAAAAATGCAACATGGAATAGTATAAGTAAACACAGATACATCCAACCAAGATCTAAGCTAATGTTTTTGTATTTTTATAAATATCTAAATGTTTTTATATTATTAGAATATGAGATCCTATGACTAGGGAAGGGAAGAAATTTTCCCCCTAGTGTGTATGTGTGCAAAGTGAGGTTCATGTAGGTAAGTGTTCCCTCAACAATCATGTTTGAACCTAGAAAAAGAGTGTGTCATCAGGTAGCAAGGGTAACACAAGAGCTATCATAGAACAATGTCAACATAGTGAGGGGAGAACCATATAGAGTCCAAGATTCCAACTGCATGAGTAGTAAGTATAATGACATAAACAATAAGAGTGTTTCCATTAGGAGAAACTAGAATAGGTGAGACATTGGTAAGAAATAGGTGCAATTTGGGAAGATAGGAAACATTAAAGTTGTATGTAATAGCCCATATGACTATAAAAGAAACCATAAACATAAATTTGGAAAGAGGGGTATTGATTGTCCCCATGGATGCAAAAAGATGAGGTATAGTATATGTTTTAGGTATATAAGTTTAAAAAGTGAGTGAGTTAAGAAAATTAGGAATCATTATCAAATCAACACATTGTGTTCTAACTTGTGATGAGGAAGGTGTGGTAAGTGATGTAACATTAGAATCAATAAGCATATGATCATTAGAAGTGCATCAATATTTTTCCAAGAAACAAATTTAAAATCCATGGTCATGGTGACATTTTGAAGGGGGATATGAGTGTCTCCCAACACCTTAGGTATCGTAGATGTAGCAACCATCATAGGGGACAAATTTCTAGATATAGGTAAGTGTGCAACAATATGCATTAGGGATCAAGCATCATGTGGATGAGAATGATACATAATGGGAGGAGTATCATGGGTTCTAATAGAAAGTTCATCATGTAAATCAATAGCATTGTATTCCATCACAGGAGGATAATGATGTGCAATGTAAGTAGTGCCTTCATCATCATGTATGAGAGAGAATTAAAAAGATTAACAAGATGAGATGTAACATTTTCCGTGGAAGAAGGTATTACAAGGGCCTTCTGTGCTATGACATGGGTAAAAGGGATTTCATGCATAGTATGTAACCAAGGAAGGCCTAGAAGGATATTATAATTGATATTATGAGGAATAATGTGACATAAAACATTAAGAGTGCAAGGTCCTATAGTAATGGGTAGAGTGATTCCTCCCAACACTTGTTTAGGTGTATTATCAAAACACAAATACATAGAGTAGAGGAGTTAAATCAATAGTAGAAATCCCTAGTTGATGGAGAAAAGATATGTTACATATATTAAGACAAGATCTATTATCAACTAAAGCACACTTAACAAGAACATTATGAATGCAAACTTGAATATACAATGGGGGAGAATTGTCAACAATTGTTTGGGAATGAACAATAGAATCAAGATCTTGTGTGCTAGATGAAGATGTATGGGAGCTATGATAGCTAGGATATGTGGGAAATATAGATAGATATTGATAATGATCCCTAAGAGTCAACATGATGAATGAAATATATTGAAATCCACAACCAAAGAAAGAAACCCTAAGGTCACTAGGGTTAGGGATATGATGTTTGATGAGAGGGTTGGGTTCACCAAATAATTTAACAAAAATTAAATCTTGGTTAGAGAACTAGTGATCAATAAGATATATAAGAAACATGCAAATACAACCATGCAATAATGAGAAAATATGTGTAATAAGAGTATGAGAGTGACTTAGTTGATATTTGGCTATCTCTGTCTTGAATTTAGGCTGGAATGATGGTAGAATAAGATCAATTTGGGTTATGCATGCTTCATCCGGGAGACACTAATCTACAAATATGCTAGATAATAGTGCTTGTGTATGGATAGGACCACCTAAGGTGTTAGTGTTTTGGGGAAGAGTGTATATTTGGTTCTTTCAGTGTTTGATAGTGTTACCTTCATTTTTCTCTATTCACTTTGGTGTTCTCCAGTCACACATGTACATACAAAAAAAACCCTAGCTACTTGGCACAAGACTGAAATTTACATTAGATGAAATAAAAGATGTATATGATTGAGTTAGGCTGGACTCGATGATCACCCCAATGTGATTGTTATTGAGAACTACACTACATTTCACTCGGTGTATTTCGTGTGTGTGTGTGTGTGTGTGTGTGTGTGTGTGTGAGTGATAGAATAATGCCCCTTGAAAATAGGGTTCCCTTGTGTAAGTTTTACTAAGATAATGGGTTACAAGTAATTCCACCCCCAAATAATTTGTGTCACAGAATTTAGAATTTGTGCTTCCTATGTAGTGAATAGTGTATCCCAAATGTAGTCCTCAAGTGTTTCTTTTTCCCAAGTAGTAGATAGAAGACAATGACCCAAATTCCCCTTAGAGTAGTTATTAGGTTGTGTATATATATGAATCATCATTGTTTGATTTTCGACCTTAGTGACACCAAAATTCAAACCCAAACATGAAATAAGAATTATAAAAGACCCAAAATCAAGTGCCAATTAATAATTTGAAATATAAACAAGATTGGAAAAATGTTCCAAGAATGGACATTAGCACCTAGGCGTTAGTGTCATTCTGGGTGTTATTGTCCCCAGGATAAGAAACATAAACTAGACCATAGAGAAAGACAAGTATCCTGTGATATGCCTAGAGGGCATATATATATATATATATAGGCACACACACACACACATATAAAACTCGAGATAATCGAGAGATAGGAACCAACAACCCCGATCTATAGGGACCTATCCCGTATATATAATATTATAGGGGATGGATGGTGTGGTGATATATGGTGAGGGATGCCATATATATCTAGGGGTACCTTCACCCTATATATAAATATAGATATGCCCATATATAGATTCTATGGGAACTATCTTATCTATATATATATATGACTAGGACCCCAAAGGGTTCGAAAGTATACGAAAATTTCACAATCAAAATCAATTGAAGGAATATGAGAGGTGTCACCTGTGTTTAATTTTATCACTTAGGAATCATGCATATAATGACATACTAGAGGTGTAATGTAATAGTAATAAGTGCATCATTTTTGTCTACAATGACAATTGAATCCTTCTCATCCTTTAATTATTCCCGAGAGGATATTATGAGTACTTTTTATTTCCACTTATGTAAAGGAAATTATTATAAATTGGAAGACAAATCCTTAATCATTGCCTTTTGGCTCATGAGAAAAAAATTGTGTCAATAATCAACTTTCTCTTTCCTAGTTTTGAGAAATTATTAGTGATATCCTTTTATGATTCAAAGAGAAATTGTCTTAGAAAGTTAAACAAGTGTTATAATTTTTTAAGAAGACACCGAATGTAGAGATCATTTTCTAGTAAAGAGGAAATTTTATTTGTTGTGTAGTCACTTGTATCTTTTGATATATAAAACCCTTGCATGTTATCAATTCTCTATATTTTCTACAACTTATTTTAATAATAGTGTATCAACAATCTATGATGTGTTGTTATGATGCATAATGAGGTGTATGTGTAAGATCATCTTGTTGTACATCTAAATTATGATAGATCATGTAATAATAATGTAAATTATTTTCCTCCATTGGTTGTTACTCATTTGGTTTGAATTCCACTGACTCCTTGCCCAATGGATTCTAAGCACTGATCATGGTTAATTTGACCAATCTTTATAAAAATATTTTCATTAAACTTTGTTATTTACTAAAATATCCATTTAAATTTTTAATTCCTTAAGATCTCAGATTCTATAACTCATGATTTAAATTTATAAGATTTCCCATGTTCATTGTTATTTTCTTGAGATTAATTGACTTATAAATCATGGATATATTTTCCACAATAATATATTTTCTTGAAACCTTTACCCAATATTAAGAAACTTAATTATTGTTCCTACTAGTGACATCAAATTAGGTGGGAAGTCATAGTGGTTAGGTTGCTTATATGGGTATGTTGTAATATATTTATAAGCTCTATGCTATTTTAAACATTTTGGTTGTTGAAGGGTCTCTCCCTTGGGTTTCTGGATCTCAAAGAGTAGGAAGATAACCAAAATTTATTTATTTTCTTGAATCTACCCTAGTTAGTGGAGAAGCATGATATTGTAACAAATTATCCCACATTCTTTACCTATTTGCACAATGGAACAAATTTAAGATCCAACAAAATTGATGATGTTTTTGGGGACTAGTTAGTTGATTAGTCCATTCTCATATACTCCTTTCCTTTAGAAAACTATTTGTAGGGTTCCTTGTGCCTGATTTTCATTTTGAGAGAACTATAGTTTTTGTTTTGCCTCTATTTTATCTACAATTTTTACATTATTTGCCAACAAATTGACACCTATTTAGTCTTATATTGTGAGAACTATGATGTTGTTTATGATATATATGTTTTCATTCATTCTTATGAAATTTGAGATTGTTGAGAGTTTTACGAATACCCCATATAAATATTTTATGTCTAAATTGTGTGTACCTTTGATGTATTGGTGACTCCCATGCGTTTGGAAACTAGTTTAGCATGTGTACTTTTAATTTTTTAATTGATATGTTTTACATTTACCTTATGTTAAATATTGTGACTCAAAATTTTGTAAAACTGAATGGGTAAAAATCTTATTGTATAATAAATCAATCAAAAATTCTACATCCATAAATACCACTTGTGATATCAGAAACCAAAGGAAAGAAAAATTGGAAGCTTGTGGAGGGACAAGGTATTTTCATCCCTAAAATTATGAGTATATTACTATTTTATTCCCTTTGAATTGTAGTGAAAACATTTTAATTCAAGATATTGGTGAGAATCAAGACTCATCTTTTGATTGTTCTGAATCACCAAATAAAAAAGTTCACTCTCGTAATCCACTCTCCTTTCATTGTTAAAAGCATGAGTAAAGTGCTTGCATTTCATAAAGATTATAGCCTTTTCTCCTAACATTTGTTTGAAAGAAAAGGGGTGTCTCAGTCTCAACATTTATTCAAGGAATAAAACAAAGAATTTTGAAACTAACATGTGATAGTGTATGCACGTATCTATTTATCTATCATATTTTAGACATCCAAATTTTTATCATTTATTAATTGATAACTCTATTTTTGTGTATATCCATTTTACATAACTTACACAAAAAATAGAGCTCAAAGACACTATCATATTATATAATAAGGATTTCAATCAATCATTCCACTACTTAGAGACCTAAAGGGACACCTCTATTAGTAAAAAATGACCTTATATATCTTTGTTGGACTAAATTTTCTCTTTCCTATTCAGATTAGTGAGCTAGATACTAAAGAAAATCAAGCAACTCAAAACATGCAAGGGTTTAAGGTACCTTGGGATAAGATGGTGACAAATGAGTGGACACAAAGTAGATTCCTCGCTGCAAGCTTGATGGATCTGCACAACAAAGATAACTAGAAGGAAAATGGATTAGATGGTAGATGAGGGGTTTCCGAAAAATTTGGTTCCAAGAAGCGTGGGCTTCCTTATGTGGATATCAACCCCGTATTTGATAAAATATGATAAAGGATAAAATAACATGTAGAATATGAACCTAAATAGAATTTGAAATTGTTGAATCGAAAGGAAAGTGTAAATCTATTCTAGACTAACAAAAAATGAAATATACCTGGCTAGATAGATGGTGACCTAGGATGTAGAGGTCTAGTTGATGTGACTGTGTAGGTATACCAGAATAATAACCAAAAATTTAGATCCGAACAACTCTGTGTGTAAATATGAAGATGTTGAAGGCCCTGTAGAAAGTGATAGTAACTCAGTAGTAAAGATATGAAACATGGGAAACAAAAACGATGCAAAAAAAAAAGTATTTGGAAAGGTAGGATGGAAATATGGCTCGGTCGATGGAGACTGGATGAGTTAGCGGTGTTCGAATAATGGCATAGTGGCTCTGGATTGTACAGTGGTAGAATGATGGATCTAGGAAATGTATGTGGTGGCAGAAATATAACAACAGACTGCTATATAGATTTGGATGGAAGAATAGGTGACACAAGGGTCGATGGAAACTGACATGGTCGATGGTGACACAGGATGACCTAGGAAAGGCCGAAAGTGAATGGGTTGGATTGATAACCTACACACAAAATGGATGAATGAAAGGCTAGATATGAAGTTCGATTGCAGAATTGGACTGTAAAATGTTAATGAATCGATAATAGTAATAAAAATGATGCAACAATGGAATGAACCAACATAAGGGCAAGATAAACCCCCAAAAGTCTCCAAAAATGATGCTTACGAAGCTTGAAGGGACTCTAATAAGACCGAAACAGTGCATAGAAGGTCAAGTATGAAGGCAAGGTCACAAAAATCATGAAAGCTATGATGATGCCTTCTTTAGATGGGGGATGTGGCTATATAGGGTCGAGGATGACCTGGGTGGGTCACCACCAACTTCGGGAACCATCCATTTGGGTAAAATGAGGATGCCTAACTCAAGGTATCAATCCCATTAAAAGTGGGATTAGGGTTTTGAAAGGCTTAGGCGGTAGGGCTGCAGAGGGAAGTAAAATGGGCGAGTCAAGGGTAAAATGGAGTAAATAAAGGATAAGGGGAGCCTAGGGATGAGCAACTAGGTAGTTTAGGGATGATAAACAACCTAGAGAAGAGAAATTGGGGTTGATTAGGATTAATTAAATAATGAGATGAGGATTAGGGGATAATTAATGAGAATTAGAAATAAATTAGAATGGATAGGATAATAGATGGAAAAGATGGGAATATTAATAAACATATGAATTAAAAAAAAGGTTCTAGATGGGTGACCATGGTGAAAAGAAGAAAATGCGGGGCTATAAGGGTAGCGATACCAAATTTTGGTATCTACACTCTTGTACATGCTTTTCCACACCATCAATGAGTGTTTTCCCACTATATAAAACTATATAGTAGGGAAAAGATAAAATTGTCAATTCTATCTCTATTGATCAATCTTATCATTAATCTTCCAATGGTAAAATTTTCAAATGGGAATATTCTTATGAGTTATTATTTTTCATATAAGTTATCCTTAGTGTGAAATATTTCCTTAGAGTCATATAAATACAAATCAAATCCACTTATTTACTCACTTGGTAATGACTTGGAAATCACCTTAAAACACTTGGTATTCACCATAAAATTATTAAGAAAAGATATTGTATTCTTCCTTATTTTATGATCTTATATTAAGAGAAACCCTTGAGAAAAGTTTAAAAGATGAATTGTAATGATGTATATGTAGCTGAAAGGAGAGAAATTACACTTCCACTAGATGGGAGAATGAATTTTGAGTTTGTGTTCAACTAGGGGATATGTAGGTGGCAAGGGTTTCTTGACTCATATATTCCCTTAGCCTTATTGCCCTCATCTCATATGAAGACATATGATTTGTTATTATAGGACACACACATCTCGAGTGATTGAAAGTGGGTAATGGTAGAGAATACTAAGACAAATATGTGAAAAATGAAATAAAATTAAAAAACCAAGTCTACATAACTCTAGACCGAGAAAAGTCTATGTAAATCTAGACAGTTGTGTTGGTCAATCTTGTCCCATAATGGAGAAAAACTAAGTTTTAGAGATAAATAAATACAAACAAATTATATCATGTTCCCACCAATTTCACACCTAGATCAATCGCGAATGTAGAAAA